>CAJPEX010002894.1:0-13110 GCA_905338405.1 Notodromas monacha
TTCCTTCCCTTGCTGATGTATATATATTCAAATTTTTTTGGGTGAGGGAATCCGTCAAAATTAAATTTATCCGGAAATTCTTCCTTCCTTTCGCTCCACTCACCTGCCAGTACTTCTCAAGGTACTGCACACTTGGAAGTACTGTCTTATCTTTTAAAGCAAAAGCGACACCGATTCCAAGTCAGAAACGACGACCGTTTGGACACGGTTCACAGCAGTGGATGTCAAAGCACTGCCCACCGGTACTTTTCTTTTAAATTCAACAGAAGGGATGGTTCAAAAGACTTGACAATTTCTTTTTTACTCCTGAAATTGAGTTACTTCATGAAAAATCAGGATTCGTGAGCTAATGTGGGATTTTTCGCATATCCGGTTATTCCTTCCTCGCTGGATGACATTTTGATAAAAAAAAATTTAATATCGGTTGGTTGACGCGAATGCGAAAAAAATTATAATTGAAAAATAGTCTTTAAACATTAATTTGAAGAACACACATCAGATGCATATAATGTATTTAAAACGTCTTGTTGGACTAAGACCACCTGTTAATTCGTACAAAATCCAAGGAAACTCACTTCCTCACATATGCAGGGATGATTTGCATACAGCATCGAATTAAGTATTTTTCAAGAAGTTTACTTTGATCCTTGCAAAAAATGATAACCATTTTATGTCAAGATTGCCTTGAAAATTCAGTTATTTTTCTGGATCAGAGCTACATTTTTTTCAATCTGAGTTTTATTTTCTGCCAATATTGAAACAGGGTCAAGTTAAATGTTTTCCACCAGAATACCAATTTTTTTTTCACAACACCATTATTAACATCCATGGGTTACTGCCTATTAAATAGTATCTTTTGAAGTGATTTTTGAATTTCTGCGGGTTTAAAAAGTTTTTCAATATTATGATCAAAATATACAGCTGTTTCAGAATTAGTCCCTTCAAAGTCAGCATTACAAATTGAAAGCAGATATCATAAATTATAACTGTGACGATGAAAACTGCGCATAAAATCGATTTTTTTATGAAACTTGAAACCTTCTGCTGTGATGAAAGGGCTTCCCTGCGGTTTTNCTGTTTCAGAATTAGTCCCTTCAAAGTCAGCATTACAAATTGAAAGCAGATATCATAAATTATAACTGTGACGATGAAAACTGCGCATAAAATCGATTTTTTTATGAAACTTGAAACCTTCTGCTGTGATGAAAGGGCTTCCCTGCGGTTTTTTGGCCTGATTCTTTCCAACATTTTACTTTGATGAATAATTTGGTTAAAAAAATTCCATTATACGAAATTCCTCTTATTGTACTATCAACAAGAACAGTGGCCAAGAAGTGTAATTCACATTCTACAGCCTCAAAATTCCTTTTAATCCAGTGGAATCAACAAGAATGCCCTAAGTGACAGAAAAAGGCGAACAGAACTTATGGAAGTCAATTTCACAATTCCGCAGGAAACAAAAAATTCTTTGCGTTTTTTGAGTAGAAAATAGTACAGCGAAAGACAAAAGAGTTTCATGGCATTTATATACTGTACAGTGAAGTACTTTGAACGGAGGATATGAACTGACAACACAGATTTACTCAGACGAGATCAAATTGGAGATGGATTTTCATTCAATTTTTGGAGTTGTGATCAAGCATATTCAGGAAGGGAATATTTTTCCTTGAGTTGGAGGAAAGCCAAATTAAAAAAAAAATGCATTCTGGATTTCAAAACAAGGTTCTTTGATCTTTTTGCATGGTCACTTATTGCTGAGTCACTCAAATTTTTTATGAAATTCAAGGAAAACTTGATGAAAAGGTCACAGTAAGTTACAGTAGAATAATGGTGGAACTTTCAGCTATACAGAAAACCTTGATACATGTATTTTTTATTTTTTTAATTCATGGCTTGCTTTTGGTGCCTGAAAAATCGAATTTCCTTATTATTTCATGTGAAAATAAAATCATTTTTCATTTTAGGATTCTATTCAGCTACTGTTGGACTGATCTGAACAGAATTCAGCATCTGTCAGGGTTTTGAAAGATACGCTGATTTTTCTGCAACAAAGAACTCATAGGGCCTAAATAAGATACATTCAGGGAGAATCTGGGGACTGTCATGGGTCCATTGGATCCCAGACAAAGGAATTGAATTGTGCAGCCAGCAGAATGCAAGTTTTGAATAAGAACTCAAAGTCTTTTCAGAGGAGTTCATTCTCATTGCCCACTTCATCAATTAACTGTTAATTCAATGTTTTGGTTAGCTCAGAATAATGATTGATTAATTTAATTTAGGTTAAAAGGCCCTTCAACACTAAGTTCTGACTTCTCCTCTCAAAGAGGAATGAGGGTTTTTATACCCAGGTGCTTGGACTGGGTCTGGAAGAAATCAGGTGATTTCTTCCTGGCTCAGGATTGGCTGTTTTAGGAAAATGGAAGAAGTGATAACCACTTCTTGTCCTTGAGTGAGGCTCATGGAGTCTGGCAAAACCGGGATTTTTGCTTGGAAATGCACTGGCCTTGGAAATCCAGCAAGTTTTTGGGTCCAGTTTCAACTGGATGCTGGAGCTGTGTCCCTTTGGGACGCGACAGGGACTATCTTGACAAGCGGTCGTTTTCAATTCAAAAACTGTTTTCTTTTCTATTTCTCGCTTGGCCAAACGTTTCCGGGTGGGGGGGAAGAGAAAAATTGGACATTTTAAAGAAGAACAAGGAGAGGAACAATGAAGGAAAATAATTACCCTGCAAAAACTTCCGTTTCTCCTCAAGAATAACAACGCCGAGATACGGTATAACTCCACAAATCGGATGCAGTCGGAAAGTCGGTCAAACTGTTCTTCATCCATCCGGTTCAGAGATTTCGAAAATTTACTTATTTATTTCTCTCTCCCTGTCTGTCTCTCTCTGTCTCTCTTTCTCACTACATATCTACACAACACCGGAAGCAACATTGCCGAACAGACGCTAATTCGCAAGATCAGCGCAACGAAGCGTGAACAGCAGGCACAGGAAACTCAACCACGGAAGTCATTGCCCCAGAAAAAAAAAAAGACAGAAAACCAATCAAGAGCATATAGAACCCAGGAGGAAACTCAACAAGCGCATTCCATGTTGTTATTTATTTATTTTTCTTCTTCTGAATAAATGCATCTCCTGATTTTTTTGTTTTGTTCTTTCTTGTATTTCATTCTTTCTCAGATATTTTGCAACCGGCACTGAAGATTTTTTCCCAGGGTTCTGCTTGCTTGAAGAAAACGTGTGGGAGACGATTTGTTCCAAATGCGATTTTTGTATACTTTATATATAGTACTGATCCGTTGCTAAGGTTTTCTTCTGCTGTGAATTATTTGAAGCAATAGGGGAATTTACAGTTTCACCAGGATTTTCTTTTTTTCTCTCCTGTATTGTTGCGGGTGCAATCCGGAAATGAACAAGGAAATTCTGGTGACCTGAAAAAAGTTTGTTGAAGCTTTTATATTTGAAATTTTCACCAAATTGAAGAGTTACAGTCAAACCTCTCCAAGTCAAACTTCAAGGGACCAACAAAAAAATTAAACTTATGGAGGTTTTGAATTGAGCTACAATAGAACACCCTTTTTTGTTGGGAAACATTGAAAAGTTGCTCAAAATTTAAAATTGTAATATTCTGAGGCTGAAATTACTTCTTAAATCAGTTGATTGCATCCTGAACTTGGAGGCAGGGTTCATTTGCCCAATTAAGTCTCTCACCCTCTTTTAAAACAAATAAATTTATGTTATATTGCATTTTTTCTTTATTGTGTCAAGAAAATAAAAGCCAACAGGCCACAAAAAATTTGACTTACAGAGATTTGAGGGAAAAAGCCTTCTACTTAGGGAGGTTTTAATAGTTCTAAGGGGATTCAGACACAACTGGAAAAAAATCAACTTATGTAGAGGGGTATTGGACTTGGATGGGGAGGTTCAAGTTATTGAGGTTCACTTGTATTTATTCAAATTTTAGTTTTTTCTGGACATGTTGATTTTTAGGCAAAATTTGAAAGCTTATGAACAGGATAAAAATGTCCTGAATTAGAAATCCAAGATCACAATCAGCATCATCAGAAGTATTCTAAATTTTTGTGGGAGTTGTTGGGCCAGAAAATGGCAAAGAAGGTGTAAGGAAATAAAACAGTCAGCCATCAGGCAGACTCTTTATTGGCACTACCCTTCAAAGCACAAGTTCATTGCTACAAAAGAACAGCAGGAGAGCATGGCTGCATATATGTAGGGATAAAAAGTACAAAGAAGAACCTAACAGGGAATAATTGAAAAGTCCAAATCTGAGGACAGTCACACAAACATCAAGGGGCCAAAACACAAGAGCCCAGAGTACTTACTCTGACAGCTGAAACCCTCAATAAGTGAAGTCTTCCCCACCAGGACTTTTCTTCTCCTCTCTGATTCCTGCATTGCCACTGGTTTGCCAATATGTGGAAAACTGGCCATTTACAGTTGAACCTTGACAACTCAAATCACCCTAAGTCAAATACCTCCCAAATTCAAATTTTTTTCTGGTCCCTGTCTGAATCCCCATAGAAGCAAAACATTTAAAATCCTCCTGAGTCAAAGGATTTTCCTGTCAAACCCAGATTAGTCAAATTTTCTGTGCCATGTTGGCTATTTTTTTGGCACAAGAAAGAAAAATGCAATCAAAACAGAAATTGATGTCTTTTAAAGAAAGTTAAGTACAGAATAGGGCAAATGAACCCCTGCCTCCAAGTTCAGCAACCTTTTATCTCATTCAAAAGGCATTTCAAGCCCCAGAATATCACCATTTCAAATTTTGCGCAATTTTTCTATGTTTCCCAGGACAAAGGAGCTTTGCTTTGTAGCTCAAACCTGTATAATTCAAAACCTCCATAAGTCAAAACCTCCCTAAGTTGAATTTTTTGCTGGTGCCTTGAAATTTGACTGAATGAGGTTCAACTGTTGCACAATTTCTGTTCCACTTCCTCATTGTCATGTGCCCAGGTTGCACCAGAAAGAATTCCTTTGCCAATGTGCCAACATCTTGCAAGGACCCAACAGGAGTCAATATATGAAGCCCACGTTGGAATATTCCAAATTTTTCTAGGAGGACACTTTCTTCTCCAGATAAAACATACAATAAGAAATTGAGAAACATTGTGCAGACCGAATTGGCACTTATTTCCCTAATTGAAAAGCCAAAATCACAATCATTGTCATCAAGCATGAAAACTCATTTTTTGTGCAAGTTAGTAAAATATTTTAATTTTTATTTTTGAACCTTGATACTATTCTTTCTCAAGATAAAGCGTACAATAATAAAGAGAGTAACAATTTGCAGACCAGATTGGCACATATTTCCCTTGTTGAAAAGCCAAGGTCATCATCATTGCACAAATAAACTCAAGCTTTTGCAAATCAATGTGGAATATGTCATGGGTTCATTGGATCCCAGACAAAGGAATTGAATTGTGCAGCCATCAGAATGACTGACTTCTTCTCTCAAAGAGGAATGAGGGTTTTCATACCCAGGTGATTGGACTGGGTCAGGAAGAAATCAGGTGATTTCTTCCTGGCTCAGGATTGGCCAATTCAGGAAAAATGGAAGAAGAGATGACCACTTCTTGTCCTTGAGTGAGGCTCAGTGAGTCTCCCAAAAACAAGATTTTTGCCAGGCTCATTGGCCTCAAGACTCAAGAGTCAAGACCCAACAAGTTTTTGGGTCTGGTTGCAACTGGATGCTGGAGCTGCGTTGCTTCTGGACGCTACAGAATATTCAAGTTGAGACATTTTATTTTGAAACTCTCTTTCTCAAAATAAAAGGTAGAATAAAAATGCAGAAAAAAATTACAGACCATATGGCGCATATTACCCGGGTTGGAAGCCAGCAAGGTCATCATCATCATCATCATCACGCATGAAAATAACTCAAATTTATGTTTTTTCGAGTCAATATTGAACCCACCTGAAATAGTTTTTTAAACTTTTCATTGAAAAACTGTTTCCTCCCACACTTCCGCCCTCGAAAATTTGTCGTCGCCGCAGAAGATCGGAAAAGGCGGACGGACGCCGGCCGCAATATCCCCGGCGTCAGTCTTGAGCGAAGTTTCCCACGATGATCCGCCGCCTCCGCCGCCGCCGCCACCGCCACCAACCACCGCCGCTTTCTTTGATGGACGCGCACAGGACAGCAGCCAAGTGTGTGTGTATATTTATATACACAGTATATATGAATGAGAGGAAATACTGAAAAAAGGAGCATCATCAGGGAAACATTGCTTCTGCTGCTAGTTCTGCATGGTGTTACACCTCTTGACCGATAACATGAAAAAATGAAATAAAAGAAATGAGTATAACTCTGTATTGTGTTCCGTTATATACAGGCTGAGCCGATTATCTCTCGTCCGAACGGATTTTCCGATAAAAGCTCTGTTTTTTGTGTGTGTTTTTTTATACCACAGGTTTTTTTTATTTTCTTTCTTTGAATTTTCCCAAATTTTATTTTTTGTATATGTGATGAGATGGTCATCAGAGAGTAATTCCTTGTGCAGTTATTTCAGATTTTTTTTGCCAGGAGGTAAAGGGAATTCACAAAACGCAGAAAAAAGTTAAAAGTTTTGTCCTGAAAAAAGAAAGACTTTAACCTTTTTATTTGTATGATTGGTGTATGGACTAAATTGTGTTGTAAAACAGACCCCAATTTTTTTTAGAGAAGGTTGATGTAGATAAATTCCCTCTAGTGAAACTCAATGGGATTATCAAAAAATTTGACCAATGGATGTTCTTGATTTATTAAGGAAACCACCACAAAATGGTGGTTTCCTCAATAAATCAAGAACATTCATTGGTCAAATTTTTTGATGATCCCTCTTGATATGCTAGAATGTGTGTGAATGGTTGTGCAAGCAAAGCTTTTCAAAATCTTTTAAATGCTGAGGAGTGAAAAATAAAGCTTGTTTAACAATCAATCATCCAATTATGTCTTGGTCCCTCTGTCCAACATGCAGTCAGGACGTCATTTTAATTATGTTTCACAACCTTTTGTAATAAGAAGTCATTTTTATAAGGTCCCACATGCTTCCTTGTAAAAATATGTCACTGTATTTTCATCATTAAAATAAAATTTCATTGTCCCAACAATTCTGGGGACAGTATGTCACTCCTGTTGAAAGTTTTTTTTTTAATTGAGACAATGACCTAAAGTACTTCACGTGCTATTCATCCTTTCTGTGCCATACTGTATTTCAGCTGAATCCCACGGTTCTCACGATAATCGAATCCAGTCCACGTTTAACACACAAACCCGGAATCGGCAACCCAACACAAAAACCGCGTCCCTCCCAATTTAAAATAAAAAAAAAAACATCACATTCCAGAAAAAAATACATAATAATAATAATAACCCTTACCGACCAGCAATAAGGAAGTGGTGGAAAATGCAATATTTTTCATTGGTATGTTTTTTTTTATAGCTTCGGGAACTGAATCGAGGACAAGACCCCGCATATTTTTAGCCTCGTCATGTCGGATCATTATAATCCCCAAGTGGGGAATTAATGAGACGCGCAAAACCTGATGAATCTCCAGCTCATTCATCACACGTCGAAGACATTGAGATGGGGGGAAAAATAAAAGGTCTTAACAAGAGCCGAAAGCCTTGAATAATTTCCATCATCTCTCAAAATTTCATTTTAATTCAGCCGCCTCGTCATCATCTCGTGCGTTACAAAATATATATTCGCAGTCTAGAAATTATCCGCGTTTCTTTTCAGGGCCTATAAAAAATATCACCAGGGTTAGTTCAAAAGTTATACCAGCAGTACTTCATTGATTCCATTTCTATAATGTAAAAAGATGAAGAAAGGGATTGCTCATTCAACTAAACCTCATACAGAAACAAGCTGAAGACCTTGTGCTTTAAATAGGTATTCTAAGGTTTGAAAAAAGTACCTTGAGGCCCATCACCTTGCCATAATGAAATTCAATTGACAAAAAAGCATTTGAAAATTTTTTCAGTTTCTTCAAGCACTGCTAAATATTTGACATTTTTTTGGTTGAGGTAAAAAAAATTGGGTAACTGAAATTTTTGGATATCTGAAAGATAAGACAACTTAAAAGGATTGAATAAAACTTATAGATACCTAGAAACGGAAAAAAAAGGAAAGTGATTCAGAGGGTGTATAATTCGAACGGGGTTTATTTTTATTCCATGTACCACAATAAAAGAGTAATTTTTGAGGACCTCAGGAAATAAGACACAAGAGCTTCAGGTGACCCATAATTTCTGCACACGGTTTTTGGTGTCAGTTTGAGGCAAGAAAGTTTTCTGCGGTTCACGTAATTTCTATTTTCATTTTGGCTTGCAAATGTGGTCGAAGAGGAACTTTTTTTTCTGCGTGGTACTTAATTTCCACAATATATATTTATGATATATATCCGGTTTGAGACCCCTGCTTCAAGGCCAAAGAGTGGTCTTCGTTTAAAAAAAAGTTCGAATAGTATTAAAGAAGAAGTACAAAATTTGAATACTCTGCCTTATACTGAGTCACCCTATTTTTCTGTTGGAAAATAATTGGAATGCATTGAAGCCTGAGGGCATGGTCATGAATTAGTCCTTTTGTCATGGTATTGCGTCGACACGGATTGTGGCAATCAGTGTTGCATATAGAAACATAATTTTTATTAGCATATGAAAAATTGCCCTCAAAATCTGTAAGAAAATAATATGAGAATTTTTGATGAATTTGAAAGCAGCAGTTTGTACAAGTCAACCGCTCCATAGCATTTATTCTTTGCTTTATTTTTACTGTAATTTTTTTCCTCCCCCCCTTTGCATGCAATGATTTCAGCATTTTTCCAAGTTTTTCCTTTTCTCATCCCATGACAATAAATTCAGACAGGAGATTTGTCATCCCAAATTTCACAAGGGTTGAATAAAAGAAACTTTCAGTTATTGCAGAAGCCTCTTTCATCTCCAAATTCATACTCTTTCTACATTATACCTCAAGGACAAAGTTTTGCGCAAGGATATTCATTCTTATGGCTGGGGCTGTTTTACAGTGAATGCAAGTTCTTTTTTTAGAGCGTGAATATAATATTTCTCAAATTTTTCTATGCCATGCTCAACCAACAATTGTCAGATGAACAATGAATATCTGTACAGATATATGCACATCACTGTATAGAAAACCTCCTGGTCTCCACCGACGTGTTAGTTTATCTTGTCCCTGTGTGTTTTTCCCGTTTTACCTCGTCTCGTAACTGGTTTTTGGTTTGTCTATGTTATATACGTCTACTGGAACAGACGAAACCTACAGCAAGTTGCTTGGCAGGATTCAACTTGAAGTTCTGGAACATTATGTAGAGAATACAGCAGAGTCTTAGAGTATTGTTAACCTGTCTGAGGACACACAAATAATTTAAGATTACAGAATAAACAGAGTGTCCTTGAGAACAGATTTTTGTTTTGGTTTATCATCTTGTTGACAATTAAGCTTTGAATATCATGCATAAATGAGATATTCAGCAAATGTTTTTTCACCTTGTGAAAAAAAAATATTAGGATGGGTGGGTGTATGCATACGTGTTGGATGTCCAGTTTTATTTTGTGGAGTGTGTTCTCTCTTTTGTTTTTATCATTTGTTTGTCCTTTGTTTCATGCTTTGAAGTGATTGAATTTCTTTGGGGGGAGTTGGGTTGGGTGGGGAGGGGGTTTGGATGCTGGAGTCTTGGTTGTGCCTTGTGAACACTGAAAAGCGGCAAATAAAGTGTTCTGTTCATTCATTCATTCATTCATTCACCTTGTGGAACACATGAACCTCTGAATGACATGAGTGTTATATCAGGGTCTTTTATGAAGACAATTTTTTTCTACTAAACTTATTAAAAAGTTCTACAATGAGTTCTCTTACTGTGGTCGTTGTTGATATATATTCGTCGAAATAAGAATACTTCATAACACATTTAGAGGTGTTCGTGAGTTGTCTCTCTTTAAGACTACATTACATCTGCTGTTACTGTTCAAATGGGATCAGAAATATTCAATCAATTAAAAATAGATTCTTTAAATGCAATAAAAAATGTGTTTGCCAGCCAAGAAGAAAATTATCCTTCACAAATGCATCCAGCTCAGCCACACAATCAAAGAACTGCCGCAGAAGCAACATACTTTTTAAAACCAGCCTTTCTAATAATACAGCACCACCATGGAAAAAATAGAACTCGTTCCACACAGACAAAAAAAAATCATCATCATGCCCAAAAGTGCAGCTACTTTATTCTCAATTTATTCCTTCTTATTCCCTCTGCGGCTCAGATGCATCCCGAAAAAAAAGCGGGTCCCGTTACAACGCCTCAATCCGATATTAATCGTGTACCAAACAAAAATGTTGACCATTTGTTTTCAAAACAAATGCACTTTCTTCCTTTTTTTTTCTAAGCCTTAGGGGGGGGGGGGAGTAAATTTCTTCTTCTCATCCGCCGGAAATAATCTAATGTGACCTCTTGGGGTGTCAAATATCGCAATCACGAGCCACTCACAGCGGCTTAGCGTTTCACGTAATTTCTCTGGCTGACCAAAAGAAAAAGCATGTCCGTCATTCTTTTGCTCCTCAGGCGACTGGTTTCAGTGTCTAAACATGCTCGAGATGGAAGAAGAAATGGAAAAAAAACACAAGATGAAAGATTAGTAGAAGCGAGAATTTGAAAATAGAAGAGAGAAAAAGAAGCCGTGGATAGGTACGTATTGTGTGCATTCTCTGGGACTGAGTCTTTTGGTGAATGCAGATATTGCAGGGCAGAAATGATTAAATTGAGCCAAGTCAAGTTTTTAATTTAAAAATACAACAGAAAGGAAGTTAAGTGCATGTGTTGCGTTTATTCTATGGGACTTGGCCATGGAGTACAAGAAAGGAATGATGGAGTCAAGTTAATTTTCAATTTGAAAATACAACAAAAAAGAAAGCCAAGTATATGACTAGTTTGCATTTTCTTGAGCTGAGTTTTTTGGTACCCAGTCATCTGCCAGTTGGTCAAATCACAGTTGCGCACCCGCCGGTTGTCAAGTGCTGATTGGTCCAACCGCCAGCCAGGGCAGTCCTTGACCTTGCCAATCCCCAGTCCACCAAACTGCAGTCCAGTCACCTGATTGTTGGGGCACCCAAACAATTGGGTGACAAGAATCATGCTGATTCTTTCCAGCGTTTGGTGAGCAGAATGGTATCCTACCACAGATTTTTTTTTTACAAAATTTTACCTTATAGAAATGTTCAAAAAAAGAAAAAAACTCATCAAACCTAACCTAACCTAACATATCCTAACCTAAACTAACATAACATAAACTGACTGAACCTAACCTAACATTGCTGAAATTTTGCACACAAAAAATCTGTGGTTGGACCAACCAACGCTTGACAACCAGTGGGTGCGCAACCGTGATTTGACCAACAGGTGGCTGACCGCTGTACCTCAAAAAATACATTACCTTACTAAATCAGTTAACTTCAATTCGAAATGTTACTTTTATATTCTCTTATCTTTCGGTAACCATCCATAACATACATAAAGGTATCCTGACTAGTAAAACATGAGTTCAGGGAATGACTCAATTGAGTTGAGTCAAGGTCAGCCACCAGAATTTATTTGGTTTTTATAATCAATAGTCACACCATTTTATTCTTGGGCTGAAGGAATTCAGTACGAAGTTTACAATCATTCAGAACATATGGTACCTTGCAATTTGACCCTAATCCATTAACAGACTAGGGTCAAATTGCAAAGCAGTCCAATTGCAAGACACTTTGTAAAATTGAGAAATATCAGCCCAAACTGCAAGAAAGTGGCCAAATAAGCAGATTGAATTACAGGGCAGAGGCCAAATTGCAATTCAACCTCCCAGCAATTTTGACTATTGAATTGCACCATAGTCCAATTGTGGGAGGTCAAATTGCAAGGCACCACCTGTACTGCACACCTCTGCCTCAAATTCAAAATTATTATCAAATACAGCATTGATAAGGAAATTTTTGCAAAGGGATCTTCTTTTGAAACAGTATCTAAACATTTAGTCAGATTCTGTTGAGTTTAAAAAGCCAGTAATTTGAATCACCCACATGGCAAAGTGTTCAAACATGGGTTCCCTACTTCCATGTAAAATATTCTTCACAATCAGAAAAGAGTAATTACAGCATATCTGAGAAGAACCTTTGTAAGTCCCCAGGAATGTACACAATAATTTCAAGAATAAATGCAGGCAAGCAGCACATGGGCTTGACGAAAGGCTAGAAATACTCACTCTTGACACTTCTGAAGGCATTAGATTGTTGAAAATATTCTTTCTGCTTTTTTCTTCCATACCATCTATCTTACTAAGAGTTCATCGACTAAGTGTCGCACAAACTCCCAGTCCGTTTCAAGTTCAGCACAGACTTTCGATTAGCTCTCTCAGGCTAAAAAGGTACCCAAGGAAACTTGACGTCAAAAGAGTTACCGCAGCTAACCAGCTGTGTTTTTATTCTCTTTTCAAAAAAATTATACAAGTGAGGTGTTGTCGTTTCCAGCCGTGTCAGCAATACCTTCCCTGTGAAGGGAATTTCTTTTTTTTCAGTTCTTCTGACCCTACCTTAGGATAGTTAGGAACAGCATGAAGAGATTAAGTTACACACTTCATTTGCATCAATTTTGGAAACCCTAAAGAAGGGCTTGATTAAATGCTTTGGGTAAGAATTCCTGGGAATGATTGTTTTGGGAGAATGCTTTTGAATGTTTTGAATATTCATAGAATTACCCAATTACCATATTTAATCGATTACCACCCATTTTCCAAAAAACAATGAGATTCACTTCATACAAATGTGCACACTTTTTTTCAGAAAAAATATTTTTCAGTGCACAGTACCAACTTTTTCATGGAATTAAAAAAAACCATTTCTGCAGAATTCAATTTATTGGCAAATAAAAAGCAATACATTCAGAATGAGCTTGTATTCATGCATTCTACATGTAAGATTTCTAGATTATTGCAATGTCGATGTTCCATACACAAGAATCAGAATTTTCTATTTTTTCTCTAAATTTCAAAAACACCAATGTGCACCCTACATAGGTGTGCATAGTATTTGCATAAAGTTCTGTCACACAT
>CAJPEX010002895.1:0-24156 GCA_905338405.1 Notodromas monacha
AGTGGCAAACAATTTTTTTCAGGGAATTCTGAAGAATATTTCTCCCACAAAACACCAATTGAAAATTATACAGTATAACGTAAGTCTATGGGAAAACAAGACTCAACTTGGGGACATTTTGACTTGTGGACACTCTTGATGCACCAATTACGTCCACATCTCGGGGTCTCACTGTAAATGCATATTTAAAAAAAATTGTTTTCAGGAGCAAAAAAAATTACCTAGCTAACAGACAACACAAAAGGTGATTCTTGGTTCAAAAGTTTTCAGGAGAGAAACCATTTCAGCCGCGTGACTGTATATTTTATTCAAGTTAATGAATGTTGTTTAGATCACCTTCTGAAATGCTATGAAAGAAATTTTAAAAATCATTTTTATTCATCCCCGATGAAAGCGCAAGATATGCCGTAATTAATTTCAGCACAATGTGTCGTTGTCCATGACCCAGCAAGTGATCATGTGTAAAAATGTAGGAATAGGATTCATAACACGTTCCTCATGTGCCATAGTTCAGGTCAAGTCAGTTTGTTGAACTCGCTGGTGAATAAACTGAGAGCAAGATGGAAATTTCTGGATGAAATGACGAACCCAAGAAGCAATGCCGCGTAATCCAAGGTTTTTAAATTTTCTTTTGTGTCCTTTTGTGGATTGAAGAGATTTGTGTAAGATTAGTCGCAGTTCCTTGCATCGCCAAGTAATTACGAAACCAGGACAAAAACGCCTCTCTTATTGTACGAAATATTCCCTATCCACAGCGCCTTTTTCATCCTCTAAATTTTAATTACACATTCCATTTTAATGAATACCCACAGGAAAATTTTTTTCATAATGTAACTTTTTGAAAGTTGCACCAAAACACGTTATAACCGGTATTATAAATCTCTCTGTCTCTCTCTTGAATATTTCGCAATCCCGGACAACAATTGACTATTTTCTTAATTTTATCTAGAAGTATGAAAGGATTAACTTAAACAGAAATTTTTTGAATTTTTTGCTGTGTAGGATGTTACACCTGCCAAAAGATGGCGCTGACTTACCAATGTTCTAAAAATTCTCAAGAACGCACAGGTTGGCATTGCCCAGCTCTGGTTCCCAGCAATCCGGAGACATAAGGATATGTATATCTAAACGCAACTGAGAAGGCTTCATATTGTACTTGTGTTTATGCGAGGTGCAACTCTGTTTCATTTAAATGAAATTGTTGGAATTCCACTACAGTTGTGGTGCCCACTCAAAAGTGGTCAAGGGCCACATTAAAAAGTAAGCTTTCTCTGTGGGCCACAATGATAAAAAAATAACTCCTGTAAATTTTTCAAAATTTGAAATTCCTCTGAATTCAAAATATTTAACAAGTCCCTCAATTTTCTTCAGCAAGCTTGGCCATTCAAGTTTTTAAAAATCAAAGTAATTGAGCTTGCTTAAGTCTTTGGACTCAAAATGATAACAGGAATCATATTCCTTGGTACCTTGGAAACTACAGTACAAGTTTTTCATGACAAACAAGGCAATGCATTTTGCCATTGAAGATTGTGAAGACATATTTTTTGTCCACATGCTTCATTAAACACTTTGCATTGCAGAACACCAGAAAATGTTCTTACAGTATTTTTTTAAAGTTTTGTACGTACATTTATACAGGAAGAACTCATATTTTAACATATTAATCTCTTATTCACAAAAAATTACTACTTTTAATGGGAATCTCTTTTAAAGATAAAAAAATGTTTTTAAAAATTGTTGGGTCTTATAGGAGATTGTTTTGGCAAGGTTTGACCTTCACGCCTCATTACATTATAACATATAATCTATTTTCAAAGCTAAAAATACTTATCTTTCTAGAAGTCAGGAATCCCACGAATGCGAATTTCAATTCGACGAGTACAGATGTTATTCCATCGCGGTAGTCAAGGGGCTCGACAGAAAGAATGAAGATTAAAAATAACCTGAACTTTTATGCTTTCCAAAATTGTTTACCACTGCCTTTCAATACCATAGCAGCTCCTCGTCCTCTGATGTCCATGCTGATGACCGGCTTCTTTCTCCAGTACGACCAAATAGCGTATATATACTGTACTCATATACTGTATATGGCCCGTGTCGTTGCGGGTCAGCCGATATATGAAGAATGCATATTACTGCATGTCCGTGTGTGGCGCAGTAAAAACGAAGCAAGGAAATAAAACCAAAATTCTTGAGAGAGTAGCCCGGGTTCCCTGGGCCTACTATTTTCGCAAGAGCCACCACGCCTCGAGGACCCCAGCAGCAGCAGCAGCACGTGCTGTTACGGCACCATGTCACATCCGTGTTGCGTCAACTCGAAACGCGGATCCCCGTGAGTCGCGCCGAGGAGCTGTCGTTCACTCCTCATCACGTGCAAGACTGCGAGTCACGCAATATCCATGAAATTTTAAACTATCAAGACTTCTTCGAAACTGGGGCACTGTACCGTACATACATACACTCACTATCCTACACATTGTGTATTGAAGCCGCGCTGAACACCCTATAGCCAGGTCTGGGCCTGGTCCCAAGTATAGAGGTGCGCAAACCTAGATGCAGTTGTCGACTACCTCCACAGCCTCCTGCAGACCAGCAAACTTCTACAAACTTTTTTTAGACTGGCAAATTTCAAGAAAAAGATTCTGTGAGCTGGCAAAGTTTCATGAAATTTTTCAAGACTCCAAAAGTTCTTCTCGAAAGACTTCATGACAGTTATTCAAAAAGTTTCTGTTTTTCTGAAAAAAAAAGAAGTTAACAGGCAATGATGAAGCAGCTATGATGGAATGATGTCTTGAAAAAATTAGAAGGGTAAAAAAAGATTTCTGAGAATAAAAAATTAAAATAATTAATTTTAGCATGTGAAAATTGGTTTGAAGTGTCATTAGGAGAAAAGCCAACTTTTATTTTTGTAGATAATTTCAACTGCCATTATGTCTTTCGAAAATTTCAGATAAAGATAACCAGCAACTTCATAGTTACTTGGAATGAATTTATCATTCTAAAGAAAATATCCTACAGACTGGCAAAACATTTTTGCCAACAGGCACGGGCTGCAAAGTGCATATCTCAGCAGGAAAACTGTCTTTAATACATTTTAATTGGATTGAAAAAAATATTGGTTATGCACAGAATTTGGTTGAGAAGGTGATTTTACAGTAGAATAGAACCCAAAAATGAGGGTACCCAACCAAAATTCCTATGCCAAAAGCCACCCCCCAGGTCAACCCAGGTGTAGTCCAAAACCCCCCTTGCCAAAAGCCCCCCCCCCTTGGAAGCAGCAGAAGGCAATTTTGAAGATGATTACTAAACAGTCCTTTTGAAGACTAATGAAACCGAACAGCCCCTACTCAGGGCCAACAAAGAATGATGTAAAACTTGCATCCAAAAAAAGGGGGGGGCTTTTGACCTAGGGGAAGGCTTTTGGCAGGGGGCTTCCAGAGGGGGCTTTTGACCTAGATGGCTCTTGGACTACATCCAAAATGAGAATGTAATTGGTTCTTGGACCCAGTCGTTATGTTGAAATATCTGCATGTTGGATTACATTTTCTTTTAGACTTGAATTGGAATATATTTATTTGTTTCTCCTTTTGATCAAAAATTTGGAATAAGCCCCAAAGATTGAAAAGACATTTTTTCAGTTTTTTAGGATATATAACAGAGTTGAAGAAACCCAAATATAATTAAATTTTTTGCTCAAAATAGAGCACAAAAAGCAAAGAATTAGCACACGCCTTGTTTTACTGCCACAATTTTTTAAAATAACCTTGAAAATATAAGCAAAAAATTAGCCTATTTTTCAGAAATTATTGCCCATGCAGAGGCCTTCATGCATATTGTATTGAATAAAATGTTGAATGCAGGTCTGCAAAAGGTGGTATTGTATTAATAATCTTCTAGTGGGATTTGAATTCTTCAAACAGTTTCAATTGCAGATACATATACTGAGGATGCACGGAGACCGCATGAAGAAATACCGCACATTCAACAGTATTTCGTCCTCTTACAAAGAAACAAGTATTGCACATGTAATCCAACCCCCAGGTTGACGTTATCTGGGTCATTTCCCTCTGCAATGACTCAATCCATGATTTTCACCTGTCTAGATGTGCAAAGTTACATCGATAATTGAATGTTTTCTATGTAGGAATAGAAGACAACCGCATAAAATCAATAAATGCCTTGGAATTTATTTTAATTTTCAATTGTTTCCCTTGCCATTGATAGAGACCAGCAAATATTTTCAGCAGTCGCAACTGTGGAAAAATATTCTTTTTAATGGGAAAATAGGAAAAAAGCTTGGACTTCTTTATAATTTTTGGAAAGGAGACAGAAATTCAAAATGAAGGCTAAAGGGAAAGGGTTTTGTTGTTGAGTGTTCAAGAGTCAAGACTACATAGTGGAACAGTAATTAGGATCAAGAAAATTCTTGGAATATTTTTACTTCCCTCCTCTTTCTTTGACCTGGCCACCATTAGAGGCAGGCTACTATTCCCTTTGAACCCCCTTTGAGACCTGGCACTTACAACTGTCATAAGAGGCCAGCATCATCTAATGGAGACTTGGCATATATTGGAGCATACAAAGTATTTCTACTTGCTTTCTGGGTGAACTTACCTTTTACAAACTATTCCGAGTGTTCCAGGAAATGGATCTTGTGCCCAGCAAATAATTGTGCATAGCAAAATTTTTGACACATCTGTTTCACACACCCATCTTCCACTGGTAGCATGCTCCACCTACTTGGGACTTTTGTTGTCAACCTGGGCTGAGGAAAGAGGCAGATGTAGCCAAAAAAGTTGTAAATAACTACCTATGCACAACAATTGAACGCTGCCACGTGTAGCTATTACCCCATTCACTCCAGTACCATGCACACCTTTTTCTCAAATTTCAAAGGGGAAAAAGGGGTGCTTGTCATAAGCAGGTACAAATATTTCATAAAGTTTTAGGAAGTTATGTGTACGTTATACTTAATTATAATGGAGAAATTTGGAACAAATGTAAAATAGAAAACTTTTTTGTACTGGAAAAGTTGAAAATTGATCAGATTTTTGTTCAATTCATGCCTTAAGTCAAATTTCTTGCTTCTATTTTCAAAATGTTGTGGTTTTAGATGCACTAAAAATTGGGGTGCACGTCTTACTTGGGGATAATTCTCAAGCCAAATTTCCAACTGAAAAAACCCTGTGCGCGCATTACTCAAGTACGCGTGGTACTTGGTACTTGAGCTAATACAGTATGTCCAGCTATGGGCATACCAAATTATTTGATGGTTTCTATGAAACAATGTGAATAGGCCAAACTCAGAATTTTTTGACCCTCTTCAAGGTTTTTCAAAACTTTGGGTCACGTTATTTGTCCTAAACATAATTTTATGGAAAAAATAATACTGTTGAAAGAGTTCTGGTTATTTACATCAGTATATTTTTCGTTATGGATTTACATTTGCATACACTGAAAAATGTGAAAATCCAAAGAATTCCCGGTATTTTGTGACTTTCAAAATTACACAACATCTTTGAACCTCAAAACAAAGATGGGCATGAAATGTTTGTGCTGCTCTTGGCGATCGAACAGGTTAATTTTCTGGAGAATGAGACATTTAAAAGAATTCTTTAAAGTTATCGGTACAGGTCCAGAAACTTTTCGATATCCCTTCATACAACAGCAATTCCTAATACGTTCTAAAAAATCTAAATGCGATTGATTTCATGAACGGCTATTTCAGGTCATCTCCCCGAATTCAGCGGACATTTTCCCTGGAAAAAGTATCTTGACGATCTTCGAAGCTACAGAATTCCCACGTTCAAATTCAGGCTGCACGACAAAACCAATCCGGCAGCACGTAATATGTCCAGTTAGCACAGTAGTTCCACTTCGTACTTTCCGCCAGTACCTGTTACATTCCGAATAGCCTGAATACAGAATAGTGCATACGCGACCAGGTTTGCCGACCCTGGAGCTCCATCAGAGATAAATTTTCCGCAATCGAAAAATTTTTGGGGGGGGCGTGTTCCAGGGAAATGTGTCGCGTGGCAGCCGAGGAAGTTCAAAAACGGGAAGTGGCGAAATCCGGACGAATCCTGCACGCGACTTCATACTATGGGTTCATATACTGGTGGAAAATTCCTGGGTGAAATTCCGCATTTCTGGCAGATATACACAGTGTATATATATAAATAGTATATATTCCGTATGAATCATTTTTACATCGGAAAAGAAGGCCGGAAAGGAACCGCAAAAGTTCTCAGTAGAAGAAAAAAGTAACCGCATTGGAAATGCAGGACGACTCCTGTATTTCCAGGCTTTGTTTAAGCTGAAACAGTCACGATGTGAAGAAATGTAGGCGTAATTTGCTTTTTCAAGTTCTAATTCATCAGTCTTGAAATCGTTCCAAACAAATACTGATGAGATCAAAGACCAACAAGAAAATTTGATAGTGAATCAATAGTTTTTCTTCCATCTAGAAGAAAAATTACAGTGAACAACATATTACATGCTTCTCACAACATTACTTTGAATGAAAAGAAATGCGAACTTTTCAGCTAAAATGTAAACACTAAGATATAATAAAGTTGAACCTCAATAATTTGAACCTCCCCAAGTCAAATTTTTTTTAAAGTCCACTGGTCTGAATTCCCTTTGGAACAATGCTTAAAAAGGTTGCTAAACTTGGAGTCTTTTCCTATAAAACTTCCCTAAATCAAATTAACTGAGGACTTTACTATTATTTCCTTCTCACATGAAAGAGAAAAGCAACAAAACAAGAAACTTGATTTACCTTGAAAGCAGAAGTTTCAGACTAAGACTAATGGAGCAAATGAATCCCTGCCTCCAAGTTCATCATGGTGTAAACTTTTGTATGAAGCAAGTTAAGGCCCAGAATAGCCCCATTTAAAATTTCCTGCAATTATTTCATGTTTCTCCACAACAAAAATTTGTGTTCATAAATTGAAACCTTCATAAATCAAAATCTCCCAAAGTCAATTTTTTGGCTCCTTGAAATTCGACTTCGAGAGATTTGACTGTAACTGATTCTTTCATTTGTTCGTTTCTTACATTTAAAGCTTCCATTTATATAAGCTTTTGAGAAGCAGTGTCAACATACACCAAGAAAAGAAGAGATCATATAGATTTATAGAAGACTTCGTTTTCTTGCTTATACTAGAGTTTTATTATGTAACCCTTGGAACCAAACAGCACAGCAATGTTCCTTACCATCCTATACCAAGTCAGAGATTTCTGCACACAGGGGCCCTTCAGTTTGACCGAAGGTCACCAGAATGCAGCCTGTGCTGAGTAGCTGAAGTTGGAAAAGCTTCAGGAAAATTTAAAACCTCTTGTTTTTTCAACCTTATATTTTAACCCTATAGTTAGGAATGCAGAAAAAGTACAACCCAGTGAGGAATTATTTTCAGCTGAACTTCTTAGCGCATACAGAAAAAAAAATTAGAAATTTACCCAAAATATGAGTTGGAAGCCTATAGTCAACGTTTTTAAAATTGCATCTGTCTGCATGTTCTTGCATGCAGCATTTTGCAAAAATATCCCACCTTTGCTTCAGAAGGGGTAATATTGAGATTATGCCCTTGGTTGAGGAACAAACAGAGCTGCAGTAAGCAATAGGCATATCGTATGTGACAAACATGAATCTGGCTGCCATTTTGCTTTAAGTTACAACCTTGATTTGAACAAACTTCATTTTGAGTCAGAATTTTTTCCCCAGAAATTTTAAAATGGAGAACATTTTAAAATTCAATGACAGTATATTCCCAAATAGGAGAAAAAAACTATTTAAAATGTTATGCATAGGAAAATTGAATTAAATTAAATTCTCGCAGGAATTTGAATTTCCTTTGTGCTTCTATAATTTTGCACGTTTTCAATAAATTCATTTAAAACTGATTACTGTAGTTGGATAGGTATTTTGATGCTTTCTTTGTATTGGGATCTGTTTTTGAAAATTTCCAGCACATATTCTTCATTTTACCGAGAATAATTTTCACTTTGAAAGCAATCAAAAGAGCTATAAGGCACTCATGGGAAATTGTGCCTTGAATAAAGAATGCCTCTTGACGGACAAACAAAAACCACAGGAACAGTGATCAGTTTTGTTCCACAGGGCCCCACTGTATTCTCTATAAGCAAGATGTATGAATCATTAAGGAACAGAATCATTCAAGGAAGGTTGAAGAGACATGT
This sequence comes from Notodromas monacha, assembly GCA_905338405.1. Taxonomy (NCBI): domain Eukaryota; kingdom Metazoa; phylum Arthropoda; class Ostracoda; order Podocopida; family Cyprididae; genus Notodromas; species Notodromas monacha. Next base: position 8,203 of record CAJPEX010002895.1, read on the forward strand.
TGCTCCTTATTTCCCATGACCCTGCTTCTCTATGGTGCTTGTGTATTAGGCCCTGAACTGCTGCTATGTAAAGTAGACTCCAAGATCATTATTACTGTTGGACTTGTAGACTTCTCATTTAAATAATGTGTAAACCTGGAAATTCTGCTCAATTTTTTTTCTTTTCCTTTCGTGCAAGTTATTTTCGCACAAGCTGTCCCCCACGAATGCACTATCCACCCGGATTTGCTTCACGGTCTCCTGGGAAATGCGGAAATCGCGTGCATCTTTTCAATCACCCGAGAAGCCTTCATAAATCCGTAAAGCATATGTCAAGACGGGCATGCATTCGGGAGGCTCAATTTTGCGCGCAAAAAAATACAGATTCAGGAAATAGAAATCGCGAGGTTTCTTGCAACCAAAAAAGAAGAAGCCTACACATACAGTCTGGCTGGAATTACAAACGGGGATGAAGCCAGCCCAGATTGCAGCCAGCCGACCTTCCATCTATTCTATTTTTTATGTTTTCTGCACTGCGCCATTTCGTGAGTCGAATGTAAGCAGCAGCAGCAGCAGCTGCTGTCGGCTACTCGCAATTTGCTCGCACTCCACCGGATCTCGGAATCTGCGGAGAAGGCCGTCAAATTTCGACAAGAAGCGCAGCTCGTGTCGACGGGCTCATCTTCCGAGTCATCGCGCAAAATTTGAAAATGCTTCAGCGCACATAATACTCTGCAAAAATGAAGCCCAACATGGCCTGGGGTGAAGAAACAAGAACGATTTCAGCGCCATCAGCGGGTATACCAAACTCCATGGATGTATCTTGCTTCATCATTGTCATCGAACAGGGCAATTCTGTGAAATTCGAATGGAGTGGGGTGAAAGCAGCGAAGAATTATCATCCAAGCATGATTTCAAAAATAAAGGGGGCATCAAACCTCATCGGTTTGGACTGTGTACGACATCTGCACGCGATTCATGAATACATTTCTTAACCCATTCGGGAAGAAAACTCTTGACGATAACAGTTTCACACAACATGACAACACCTGGGTGACACCATCACAGCAGATAAATTGCGCAAGTAAAATTCAAAACTGAGCTCTGTTATCAAACAAAAGCCATCTGAATAAAGCATCAACTTATCACAAACAAGATAGTGTTCACGGCTAAATTAAAATGTGAAGCTTGATCTTCCTTTTTTGAAGTTTTCTGAAAATAAAGCTTTGGGGTTTTTTCAAGAAACGGGAGATAATTTCTTTAAATTTTACTAAATGCAAAACTATGAGCACTGGAATAAGCAGTATTAATTTATGCACAGTACAATGAAATACAGAATACAGCATGTGACAACCAAAGGTTACTGAAGTATTAAAAAGGCAAAAATACTACCCAATATTCACGACATAAACTTAGTTTCTGTAAAAATTTCTGAAATACCGAGAATAAGTATCTCTGCGATTGATGCCTTGCTCTTTCAGCAATTAACTTTATTCCATAAAATATTGAATTCGGCCGAGGTATAGCGGTCCCATGAAAATTTTAGATTTTCCTTTTTTTTCTCAATATCCTGAGCAGAAACTATAATTTCACCCAGATGTTCGCAGTGTAAAGAATTGACAAAACCTAACGAGCATCTTTGTTCTGCCAATATTACGTTGTTGGATAAATTTGGCATTTTACAAAGCTTTTTAAATTGAGATTTCTTTCATCAATTTTTTGGCGGTTTTCAAGTGTACAAGGAGCATCTTAACAGGATTTGTTTGTATATCAAATGGTCGATTTTGAATCGGTGCTGAAAATAAAATACCTGGAATCGCAAACAGAGAATAACCTCAAAATATGTATGAAAGTGACACTCATTTGACAAGCAGGTGTGGTCTGTATGTAGCCTATATACAGTGCATTTCATTCGTGATGAGCTCATTTGAGGAGATTTCAGCGTCGAATTTGTTGAAGTTTTTTGCAGCACATTTTGTAATTTGAGACCGGAATACTTTCAGTATACAATATAAAATTGAACGGAACAAGACATTTCGAGGGGACCTGTTTCTGCGCTACACGGATCCACCAACTTTTATGGCAGGATATTGCGGGAAAAAAATCTCGATTTATTAAGAAAGCTTCAGGGCCAGGAATTCTCATTAAAGAACCCTGGGCTCATCCAGGCAAGGCGGAAGAATGTAGAAAAAGACACAAGAATGTACATTAAATGAATAAAAATAAAAGCGGATATTATGAAAGTACTGTATATCACATGCCATAACAGCTTGGCTTTTCCTCAAGCACATCCCTCCCAGAAAAGAGGATTGTTGCAGGAGATGCATCCGCTGAACTACACCATACAGTGCTTTATAAGAATTACAACTTCTCCATCCCTGAGTGCTCAGATTACGAGCTGAATCTCTCTACAATGAAACTCAAGTCTCAACAGAAGGAGAAAAAATGTTTGGTACATGTGGTACCTCACAATTTGACTCTAATCCATCGCTGGACTAGGATCAAATTGCAAAGTGGTCAAATTTCAAAGCAGTCAAATTGCAATGCAGTGTCAAATGTCATGTTTTCTACAAGGTATTTTATGTTTTATGTCTCTCCACAGGTCAAATTAAGAGTCAACCTCCTAGGAAATTTTACCATCAAATTGATGGTTGATTGCATTGCAAGAGGTCAAATTGCACAGTGCAACCTGTAGTGAGAGTTTTTTTTTTTTTTTTTTTTTTTTTTTATNATCAGATTATGCGTTGGTTTATTCTGCGCACAGTTATTTTATGTATTTTTAAGTTGAGACAAATCATTTTTATCCATTTTTTGATGCATTTTCCAAAGTTTTGATCAACAGGAGAACCAATTAAATACGTTTGCATTAAAGTCTATGGGAAAATAGGTTGCAAATAACCTGTGAGTGTTCCAAGAGAGGGTTAAGCTTCAAGCACCAATTTTGACTGATTTTACACGCCCTTTACACGCCCTTACAGTGTGTACTTTACACACTTATGTTCTCCATGAACAACTTCCAAAGATATTCCTTCACAGTACGCACAAGAAGAGGGATACTGTAATTCAGAACTCTGCATCCTAGAAAGTTTATGCATTCAAAAAAACGACGCATAATATTTCAAAACATGTAATGAAAGTTTCACGATAGGAAGAAAAAACATCCTCCAGCTGACATCCAGCAGTCTTAGTCTACAAATTTATCTCTTGAGCTCATTACGACGAATGAAAATCCAGGAAGAAAACCAAAGTGAAAGCAATTGAAGAGAGACGGAGTCCATTTATGCATACTTTATGAGACACGTTTGTTTCAAATGTTTAGTAAAATTAACCTCGATAGACCGCCACCACTGTTTGCTTGTGAGGTTCACCAGAAAAAGGGAAATAATCTAAAGATTGAGTATGTAAAAGGAAATAAAATGTATATTCGTCTAGAAAAAAAATCGAAACAACCCTGGAGTGCTTACATCATACCTGTATCTGCTGGTGATACATTTTTCCATGAGATCAATCACAGTATGTTATCTCTGTGTTTTTTTCAAATTGAAAACCTCCCACCAAAAATTTAATCTTGCAGGCAATCTAAGACAAATTTAATCTGGCAGGAGCAAATTTAAGCTGTCCATATAATTTTGACGCATGGTATTTTAATGGGGTTTCCAATGCTTCTATAATGAATAACGTTTTGGTTTTCAGATCGAATTGTTGGTTGCCAAGGGTGGTGGCTGATTGGGGGCATTTTAACCCTTGGGCGGCAAAGTTGGACTATTTTTGCAAAATTTTGTTGCACCTCAGAGAGGTGAAGAAAGAAATTTCAACAGGGGGTTAAGGGTAAAGTTGGGAAAAATCGCAATATTTTTTTCCCGGAGTACAGAAAATTTTTGTGGGAAATTTTAAAAAAAATGCTCAGTTATGCTATCCACTTTCTTGGGATTTATCCCAACTTTGCCTCAGTCCACCTGGAAGGGTTTTCCTGACCTTCAAAAATCTGAAAATGCCTGAGGATACAAAAATAATCCAACTGCATTCTGCTATGGGAAAGAACCCTCTCTCTGCCATCCAAGAGTTCACCGGGTTTCATGGCAGCAGCGTTTTCTATACTTCTTGAATTTGCGGACGAATATATGCTGTATTTTGCTCCTCATACGCGAAATTTTGCGCGCATAACAACAACAATAACAAATTCTTCTGGAGTTCGATGGGTACAATGAGTGCAAATTTTTGTGTCGACGATGCTGACGGGCTCCTCATCAAATGAGACGCAGGGAAGCGGAATGTGAGCGGATTGCAGTGGCCTTCATCGCTGCCTGCTGCCGATAAAACTCATTTCCTTGAACGCGTTCTCTGAAAGTCAGCGTTTCGCGGTGTTCCCCACGACCTCGATTATATTTTGCATGGGAAGAGATGGCAACTCATCTCGTGGATTATTCTGCATCATAAAATCGAAGGTTATCCTCAATAACCTATGGGGCTACTATATGCCGAGCCATGCGAAATCCGTATATTCGACGCGTTTAATCAACACTGCATTTATGCACTCGAGTGTACAACATGCCCTCGAGAAAGGCGAACAGCAATATTTGCCCAAAAACCTATCCCCACATAAGATGCGCTATATCCCAAGTTTTTGTTGGTTGATAATGAAAATTCATTTGCAAAATAATACTAAGTACAGAAAAACCTTACAAAGAAATAAAATCACATAAAGAATTCAATCAGCATTGGTGCCAAACAGAATTTTCTATCCATTTTTTCCCCTGAGACTAAGTTCTGAAGCCAAAATATGATTCCATGTTCTTTTTGTGAAAAATGTAAACCTGAATAGATAACAAAGCATCCCAGTTTTCTGCTGTGCTTTTCCAGAACAAAGTGAGCATGCTACTCCAGTAAATACAGTGAAGCAGGATGCCCCATCTTTTTTTTTTCACTTGCAGAGCTCTTTTAAAAACTACTGCATTTATATATACAGTGAGACCCCCACATGTGGACACCTTGACCTGTAGACAATTCAACATAGGGACACTTATTTTCCCAGAAAATTCATAAAAAAGGCCCAACATGAGGACACTAAATCAACATATTGACATTTTGTGATGAAATTGCTAATACATTTCAGACCAAATTACAAGAAACAGATATTCCCAACCCTAAAATTGACATAAGAAAAGTTCTTGGGCATTTATCTCACCAATTTACCATCTGTTTAGCTAGTTGAAAAAAATTACCTCCAGCATATGCTACTACTTCTACTTTATTTTTTACTTGAATGTTATTTTTGTAGATGTCAACATTTCCATGTACAGTACAGAGATACACTATTCAATGCTCCAAATGTTCTTATTGAGTTGAAAATGTATTCACTAATTCAAATTCAATTGGCAAAAAAATTTTTCAGGGAATTCTGAAGAATATTTCTAATACTGTATCCATAGTTTCATTTTGAGAAAGATCAAATAATCTGACACACAGAAAACATATATAATTAATATTGAAAAGTAATAATAATTACTGTATTTCGAATCCACAGAATTCAAGCACCCAATTTCACATGAAGAATTCAGTCACTGTCAATAAAAACAAGGAGATAGATGCTCATTTTGGAAGGCTATTAACATATTAAACTTGGAGGGATTCCTTAGAATGAAATTGTGCATTTAACATATTATTTGCACAAGTTGGTGATGTGGTGTGATGATCAGCAAGTACGGTACAGTATACAGTCAGCCCCTGTCTAATGGACTTGATTTGTGCAAGGGACAAGTCTGTTAGACGAAAAGTCCTTTACACAAATTTGATTACATAAAAAAGAAAAAATTTAAATTTTCAACACTAATTTTAAACCAAAAGAAGTCTGTTTGGCGGATTTTGTCTGTTGGGCGGGAGGAAAAACTGCTTGCAGAGCTGGTCTGTTTGGCGAAAATCCCTTACACAGGAGGTCTGTTAGGCGGGGGGCCACTGTACATTCCTTTCTCTCCCTTGTTATTGGCAACCAGTCTCCGCAAAAAATGCACAGTATTTCCACGAGCTGCGTTCTATTCTCAGCAGAAAATATTAGCAAAAGCACCATAATACAATTTTTTTGGCATGCTGATTGCTGACATACACGTCTCAAAAGAATTGTGTTATTTCAGAATAATCACACACAATACAGTATTATGCCTGCAAAATACTTGTGAAAACCGAAGAAATATTAAGGCGACTATAAAATTTGAAACTCGCATGACGTATTATCAATCTAAGTCCATATTCACTACCTTGCTGATTTTCCAAGAAAACTTGACAATCAAATCACATGGTCTTATCAATGTGCGATAGTTTTAAAACACTGCACGCACATACGAGTAATAAAAACCACGATGAAAACCCTCAAAATTATTACAATTACATAACAGACCTTGAATCAAGTACTGTACCAATAACTGGTGACCTCTAGCTTTGCGGAACAAAATGTCTGCCAAGGCATCGACGGTTTCTTGTAAAAGGTGTCCGTCAAGAAATTTGAACATTCTCAAACCAAAATATTCTTTCCCACTTATTCCCTTCTCACCCTGTACTCATCCTGAATGTTTGAAATGTGTGCAACCTCCTATTGAAGGCAGCGTACAGTTTTTCAGTTGAATTACTGTTCTGCATCACATTTATCCCTGTAAAGAGCTATGGAAAACAGCAGCTCAGTGGAAGGAGCTCAATACAGTGTTTCGTGGAAAGCTTAGATTTCAATGGTTCTTATTCTGACCATGTCATGATGCTTTAGAGAATAAAAGTAAATATAACTTTAATGGGAATTGAACAAGATTTATTTATTTTTCATTGCCTCATCTAAATTTGCTACTAGCAAGCTATTTTAATGAAGAAAAAAAAACAGTAGTATCCATTTTTTTGGTCCACCCTGCATAAGGCTTGACGTCTAATAAAATTTTAGTTGAAAAATCTCTTGCATTGAAAATGTTCGAACATGAACACTCCTGCCATCGACTCAAATACGAAAACGAAGTCAAACTCCTTTGACAGAAATATATTCACAAAGAAGAAAACAAAATGATACGAACTCTCGAGCCTGCATATAGAAACCGGAGTGTGAAGACACACACTAATGCGTACTTTTCTCACCTCTAGATCAATCTAACCATCACGTTTTTCTTCCAGGAAAATAACTGATGTGTCGCGGCCCAAAGCGAGGCAGCTCCAGCATCTGGCTGAAACCAGCCCAGAAAACTTGTTACATTTCCCAGGCCAGTGAGCCTCACAAAAATCCTGTTTTTGCCAGACTCACTGAGCCTCACTCAAGGATAAGAAGTGGTCATCACTTCTTCGATTTTGCCTGAATTGGCCAATCCTGAGCCAGGAATAAATCACCTGATTTCTTCCTGACCCAGTCCAAGCACCTGGCTATAAAAGCCTTCATTCCTCTTTGAGAGCAGAAGTCAGAGCTAGTGTTAAAAGGTACTTTTAAATTTAAATTACCTAATTCAATTTTCTGAGCTAGCCATTGACTCTGTCATTAAACCAATTGAATTAACAGCCAATTGATGAAGTGGGCAATGAGAATGAACTCCTCTGACAAGAGTTTGAATTCTTATTCAAAACTTGCATTCTGATGACAGCACAATTCAATTCCTTTGTCTGCAATCCAATGGACCCATGACATGATGTGCTCAAATTAATAACCAATTTCATGGTTCTGCGCAAAGCCGCAAATCGTCGATATAATTTTTATTGAATCGAATTCATCGCTTAAACTATTAATAGCACATTTGAATGAACAGTTATAGTCATTAAAATACATCCTCATGAACGCTTGAAGTGCTTTATAAAAGCATTGGCGCTTCGAAACTGAAATTTCACATTGCACAATAATTCGCATGCACTGCTTTCTCACGCATAAGAGATTGAAGATTCGTTGGAGATTTTTTTTTTGAAGAACAGCTAGAGAATTCCAGTAAATGAGTAGTCAAGCAAATCAAAAGATTGATCAATTTGAATTTAATTTTACTCCCCCTTTATATATCGTAAAATTAAAATAGGCAATATAAATTCACCACACAAAACCCGGAAGTCAGATAAACCCCGTTTTAAGATTGGATTATTAGAATCATTGTACGTTTGGCATTGAAAGTAACGATCATGGTTTTTTTACGCGTCACTATATTTCAGCATCATCACTTGTTGATACATCATGCACCGGAATTCCTTCTACGCAAATATATAGACACTACATTCATTTGCTGCAATTCCACGGAAAATCATGGGATTATTTCGTTGTAGAATCCGGAAAGGATTTTCAAAAGTCCAGCTACATACATACTGTTTCAAAATATCATTTTCTTGGTTTTCATGGGTATGTTCTCAATGTCATTCGGGGGTTGAGGCTATTTAAGCTGCCTTTTTGGCTTATATACACAGTTGATTGATCATGTTTCAAAACAGTAGCGATCTCTGTGCTTTATTGAGCATTCAAACCCTTTGTTAAGCCTTTCAGCAAGGATATAACTCGAATAAATTATCGATTCCCCGTAAAAAAAATTGTATGCATGTTTTCCTTACATTTTTCTTTTGCTTCCTCAGGCAAAGCTGCATCGGGAGGATTTGAGGCTTTTTTTCAAAAACAGGTTAGCGCTGTTTCAGAAGATAAATTTCCAAGTTCATTGTGAGTTTTATTCCCCGCCGTTATTTAAAATTCCTTTGTTTTTAAGTTTTTACGGCAGAAATACCAACTAAAATCAGAAGAAAGATTCACGTGTTTCTCATGGCTCAGAAATCGTTTATTGTGTTTTCCTAATTTAGTAATGGAGTCAAAGAAATTCTACGATCCAGAATAACGTAGAAAATGGATCACCATGGTTCATCTGCGAGTACTGATTGCTTTTACAATGAGTATTTAAAAATTGAGTAATTCCCAGCCATTCCGGTGCAGCTAAAATATAGCCATTTTACATGAAGAAAATCTCTTCTTCCAATCCACAGCATTAGAAAACATAATCCGAAAACATACCAATTTTTGGATGACTCGACTTAAACAAGGCACAACTCTGTCGAAGATGTCTACCCAATTCACTCAAGTACCGTGTGTCCTTGAGTAAGATGTTTGCGTTTATTTTTGAACTTAAATCTGCACAAAACACTGTCCCTGCTTAAACTTTGCCTCCCCCAAAAAAATTTGTGGGCATAGCTTAAACAGGGACAGTGTTATTTTTGCAAATGTTGTATTCAAAAAATCAAAATGCACTTCGCACTGGAATTTCGAATTTTTAAATTAGAGAATTTCATATTTTCTATGAACTCATCATTTCTGCTTGGATTATTATTATACTGTGCCTCATGGACGAGGAGACTTCACTGGAAGTGTCAGTTTTTATTCTCTTATCCCCTAAAGCCTAGACCCTAGAGTGACTCTAGTATGTCTTACTCCTGTATTTTATGATTTTTTTCTTGAAAAAAATTATGCCACTGATGCTCTCAGCTGAAAATCTTTACAGTAAAGCACCTTGAAAATAATACTAAAGTATTTGCATATATTTTTTAAAAAGTGCACATGGTACTCAAGTGAATACAAACAAATATTGATACACTTGGCTGACGTATTATCAATGTAGGGACATATTTTATTGAAACTGGTTTTTAGAAAAATTCATACTTTCATTTTGCATTTTCTTATTTGTCTTCATTTTTTTTTTATTTTGACTGTACAAGTTAACCTATTTATATTCCCTTAAATGTCGTCCTGAAGTCTTTTTTAAGGTCCATTGTTTTTCCACTCTTTAAATAAAAAATCCCGACGCTAAGGTCGTAGTTTAGCACAAAAAGCAGCTAGCTTCCTCGCTTCTGCGTTTTTCATTAAAATCCCACTTCACTTAGACGCAATTGTGTTCGTCTCCCTGAGTTCACGGCGCAAAAACTTGGTCACTGCATATACAAAATGGAAGGCGGCAGCAGCTGATGCCAATACATTTGATTCTCAATACTCCATCGCCAATTTTCTTTTTAGGCACAAAAGGCGACGAAAACTACGTGGCAACAATAAAATCGAGAAAAAACTGGTATCAAAAAATCTTTAGGCAAGACTGCGGTAAAAATACCAAATAAAAATCGGCACAGAGGGGCATCATGCAGACAACAGAGTACAGGATGATGAGATGATGGAAGAGAAAAAAATCCCGAATCTTCGTGGAAAATTAGATCGAGTTTCCATCAACAGCAGTCAGCCCCTGTTTGTTTTCCCTATATACTCGTATACAGTATTCGTATAAACTCGCACAGTCATTTGCATACTTTTGAACACGCTCTACCAAGTGTCCATTCAATTAAGACGTCGCTGCTGGTTGTCGGTCTTTCGAACGTCGTCCCTTATTGTTATTGGTTCCGACCACCGCCTGTTTCCGCACCAACTTCCGTCGGACCTTCTTCTTCTTTTTCTTCTTCTGCAGCTGCTGTTGATTATTGTTGCTGTTGCTGTTGTTGGCAGCAAATTCCTCGAGGCGTTTCCGAAGCGTTTCCGCGAGATCCACGTCGTCAATGTTGTCGTCAGCGAATCCGAATGGATCCGGGTCCGCTTTGATCCCATTCGTGGTGGCGGCTGCAGGTGGCGCCGGTCCGATCGGTGGCGGTGGGATCCCGGCGTCGTTCGCGGAGAACAAGTCCAGTGTCGACTGCTGCACGGAACTCTGCTTCGGGGCGGCGTTGGCGTCGGATCGGATGAATCCGGGGTAAACCAGGGGGCTTCCGGGGGTGAAGAACGGCGCCGTGGCGCCCGGAGGAGCGTAGAAGGCGGCTGCTGCAGCTGCTGCGGCGGCTGCTGCTGGCCCGAGTCCGTAGACTGCAGCTGGAGCGAGGAAGGGATTGAGACCCGTGTAGAACAGGGGTTGGGTCACAGCTGCTGTTGGGTACGAGTAGCGTACCACCGCTGGGCGCAGGTCGTGGCTGCGGCGGCTGTGGACCGGGACGACATACTATTTTATGCTGTAGCTGTCCCTCTTTCAGTTAAATGTCTTTGTCCTTGTTACTAATCTTTTCCTTCATTTTCTTTTCAAAAATACACTGATCTACAGTAATGCAGTAGTACCACTCTGCTGTGATAAGTACGACACGGATAATATATAGGGAAAAAGTCAATTTGATGCAGGAAGAATAAAAATCATGAGAAAGAAAAAAAGTACGGGTATATATAATACTACAATGTCAATCTGCTGTAATAAATACGACATAGACAGGGAAAAGTCAATTCATACAAAGAAGAAAAATCTTGAGAAAGAAAAGAAAAATATATTGATATACAGTACTATCGTACCATTTTTCTGGACACCAGTACAGTATAGTGAATCCACTGCTGCACCCACGAAATTCGCATAAATGTTGTTGGCGAACGAATTACAGGTACTCAAAAATTGTATTCAAGGAACAACACGTATTACTTGAAGTTCTGTATATCGCTCTATATATACAATTGAACTCTCTCTACAAGGAAACTCAAGCTAGGAACCAGGAAAAAATCGCTATAAAAAGAAATTCGATATAGAGAACCAGTAAAACATTGGGAGAGAACCCCATGACAACAAATACAAATTTGTTACACAGTGTATGAATACACATAAGAACAATAAGAAGAACAAGCGCAGTATATGAATTAATGAGTCGATTTGTAAGGAAGCATTTCTCCCACCTGTAATTTCGTTTCATTTAATTTTTTTTAACCCTCGGACGGCGGAAACTGCGTACGAGTGCATGAACCCCCTGCGCGGCCAAAATAACCGAGGGCAACAAACAATTCCTCAATGTCAGGGAAGCTTTGACATGCGGACCTCAGGAAGGAGTGAGAAAAAAAAGGAATATTCCAGCATTTAGGACTTTCACTTTCACTGCGACCCCAGGAGCACAGTCAAGAAGATCAACCAGGAAGAAAATCACGGGAAAGGTTTAAGCCGTCTGGGAATGCTGACGGCTTAAACCTCAAATTCGTATCACTACTGAAGAAAAAGTTGGGTTTGGAAAAGTCAGAATCCCATCCGTCAGATCAATGTATATACTGTAATCAGTGTAATGAATGTGTAAAGAACGGTTGAAGAACATCTTCAGCTTTAATTTTAGACCCAGAGGAGTTGTGCACTTTGGTGTTCAGCACATTGGGTGTCGAGCCATATGTAAAATATTTTTCGCATGCTGATTTCATTTCTCAACAAAGGTTTTTATTCCACAATATAATAAGAGATTTGATTGGCTCATTTTGTGTGTGATGATGTCTTTTTTATACCTCTGATCAGAGCAAATAATAAGGCCTCTTTTAACATTCAAGGAGTGAGGATGCTCCACCTTTTTTCAACCACAATTTTGTATTTTACATACAAAATATTTTACAATACACTTTCAAGGTATTTTAAATTAAAATCCCTTGGAGGCTGGGTAATATAATTGCCTCAGCACTCAGATGTGTCTCGCATCTGGGCTCTGTTTTTTATCAGTTTAAAATCTGCAATATGTAGTATATTGCGTATTCTTATGATGCCATGGAGATTTTTTTGACAAATGTTGACGAGATAGAGAGTGACAAAAATCAGGCTGCAACTACAACGCAGACAAAACTGGTATTGCCGCTGACCGAAGTTCAGAGTTTTTCTAGGCTTAGCTATCAAAATGAAGTGGTTCTTGTCTGGAGTATGCAGTACTGTACTGTACAGTATATGTACTGTTACAAATCGATATTTTTCAAGAGCATGTAGATTTGGAAAAGTCCTTCCAGACATTAGAAGAGATACGGATCAAACGCTCAAGTTTCTTCAGATAAATGCCCACCAGGCAGTTGACAAACACATTCAAGTGATTCATTCACGTGTCTTTTTACACATTGCTTAGTCTCAATTTAAACCATTATTGAGGAAATGTCAGCTGATGATGTTGGAAAAAGAAAACACAGAGGCGGGATAATTCTCAAGAAGCAAAAGTACTGTTTGATCATATTGCTTTACATAAAATCAAAAATTGGATGCATCCGTTTTGTACACGGAAGATTAAAAATAATGCATCTTTCGATTGAATGAAAGACGCAAACGAAACAATTTTGTACCAGTAGGCGTGAAGGTCTTCCTCAAGCTTTGAATTCTTTGAAAAATGGATTGGGAACCTCAATGCCGACGAAATAATTTATTTCAAAGAATATTTTTTGAAATCCCCGGCAAGCAATCCTTGTGTTCTTTGCAATGCATTCAAAATTTGCAAGGCATTCCTTGGGAAATTTTCTTCTTGGTCTCCATTTTATTATCATTCCCTGAATTAACTCCAACAGCTGCTTAATAGTGTACCAGTATTTTTTAATACATTACATTATAAATGTACAAAAAAATTTATGTGAGAGTTAGCTTGAATTCTGCTGGGAAAAGAATTACTTCCTGTCACATGTTATCCTCTTGACTTTTAAACCTAAAATCTCATGAACAAGTTGGTGCTCAGCACAACTAAATTGCCACTCATGCAGGAAGATCTTGAAGGGGCAAATTTAGGTAGGCAATATAAAATTTCTCCTCTGGTGTCCCAAATTAATGCACTGCATCAATGGCTATATTATTTGAGTAGGAGAGCTTCCGCTGATCTATTCCTAAGAAATGCTAAAATGCGAGAACTTTTGGAGGGCGCGAACTTGCACGCTGAAAGTGTGTCCCCAAAATGAGGACGACACTTTTGGCATGTGAATTCGCGTGAAAACCCAGGCCCTGCCCCAGACAAAGGAATCCCGGCGGACCCTTTTTTGGGGTCGGATTGCCCTTTTTTTTTGGGTGCCTGAACTGCAGGATTACCTGCATGCACTCGTCCGCGGTACGGGACGGCGGAGGGTTCTTTCCCATAGCAGGACGGAGTTGGATTATTTTCGTATCCTCCCGCATTTTCAGTCTTGGGAAGGTCACAAAAACCCTTCCAGGTGGGCTGAGGCAAAGTCTGGATTAATCCCAAAAAAGCTGGTAGCCTAACTGAGAGTTTTTTTTTTTTGCCAACAAAATTTTTCTGCTGGGAGGGAAAAAAACGCCGGGATTATTCCCGACTTCGCCCTTGGCTACTTGTCCTCATTTTTTTCTTTACCTCTCTGAGGTGGTACAAAACTTCGCAAAAATAGTCCGACTTAGCTGTCCAAGGGTTAAACAGCACATTACATAGAAAGCCAGGTTCAATGTATGATAATTACATGCAGTACTGTACTGTAAAAAAATCCTCTTCACTTGATCAGATCAGAAAATTAGAAATCATGATAGGTCTTGAATTATCTTTTGTACAATCACTTTATATTATTTATAAGCCAAATTTCAGTTCAAAATTTATTGACCATGAATCTCAATATCGATACAACGAATTTTTCTTTACAACGAATTATCATCAAGTCCCAGGGTCTTCGTTGCAAGAAATTTTACCGCATTTAGAAAAATGTTCTCAGATGGTTATCTTTACTTATTCGCCAATGTCCCTGAGATGCTTATTATCTGCTGTAGCCTAGATGTCGCCAAGGTACATATCGTGTTCAAATTTTCTAGACCGGAGATTTTTTTTTTTCTCTTGATGGTGAGATATCGGTGATGCCAAAAGCAATTGTATAACATTTAAAAATTTACATTATAATAGAGAATCGTGCTTCGAATGTTTATATGTCGGAGTTGCATTCTTTTCTCGACTAATGAATCATTCGACGCACGCACGTGCTGTACTATATAAAACTCTCTCTCTCTGTAGAATTCCATAGTGGAGCATATACAAGGAGTCCAACAAGTAATTGAAATGGCGTACGATTGGGCTTAAAAAAAATTATTGTTCCCAGAAATAAATGCAATGTCAAAGGACGGAGAAAAATTCTGCTCTTTTTCGCAGCCGCCACCTTCTCATCCCAATAGTGTCTGATCCTCTGATGTAATTGAAAATGCTGGAATATTCTTGGAAGATCTGAAGACAACCCTTGGAATTAATGCATGTCAATTTCAAAATTTCGAAAGAGAAAACTGGTGAACGCAAAAAAAAACAAAAATTGCGAGATGGGCGCCTAATCTTTTGAGTGAAAAGCGGAAAGCTGCAGTCAGAGTGACTTTTGCGACAAAAACCAAAAATCAAACAGTGCATACATTTTTTTTAGCCAAAAGAATTTGCTTTTTGCTGACAAAAATTATTCATCAGCTCAATCATATGCTGTTAATTTCTACCCGAGAACTTTTGTTAGACCCCTCGTGTATTGATAGAACCTCATCCATTTATAGGTTAATGCCGATGAGTGACCGAAGTGTATATATTGGCCGAGGCTTACACTAGTGGCGCCACTGGTGATCACAGGCGACGGCAAGACGGCGGCGAAGGTCGGCTCCCTGGGGTCGTCCCTCGAGAACCCCCCTCCTCCGCCTGCCCCTGGCCCAGCAGCCAACCCGCCGAGCCCCAGGTTGCTCAGTCCCTCTGCAGTTTTGCTGCCTCGACGTCGCAACTTGGCCTCCAGCTTCCGGATCTTGGCCGCAATCGGCGTCTTCTCGAAGGGCACCGACACGGGCTTGGACCCAATGACGGGTTCGAGTTGGGGCCGACGTCTGGCCAGCAGGCCCAGGGGTCGCTTGAGGATCCGGGGTTGCGGGCCGGAAATCGTCACGCCTGAGGAAGCTGACGGCAGTTTCTCTGCTGCAGCTGGAGAAGAACCTTCGTTGTCGTCGTCGTCGTCGTCGACTTGGCCATCATCATCGTCATCATCATCATCGACATCGTCGTTATTATTGATATTGTCGTCCTCAGAAGTGTCAGGCTCAGCTGATGCTGCGTCCGAGTCAGCGTCATCAGAGACGGCGTAGTCCGAGTCGTCTTCCCGACTGCTTCTTCCCACTGTCGGGAATTAAACATGAATGAAAAAATTAAGAGGAAAATGAAGCCAAGCGTCAGATTTAAAAATTAAACGTATTTTAAAGTTTTTAAAAAGCTTTAGGAGTTTAGATGTACATTAGACTCGATTGTAATGACAAATTTTAGACCAATTTTGTC
>CAJPEX010002896.1:0-31271 GCA_905338405.1 Notodromas monacha
TGTTTCCCATCAAGCCATTCCTAGAAAACGCACCAGCACGCATGTGCCCCACTACGATACCCACTTTATAGAAACCCATCGGCAGAGAGAGAGGACCCTTCTGGTACCCGGGTTGTCTGGGGCTCGTAAAGCTTCCCTTTTCCGACTCCCAATAAAAACCCGTTATTTCCCCGGAGGAAATTCCACGCTTTACTATATACAGTACATGAATTCATGCTGAATATCTCTCAACAACTTTCCAAAAAATAAAGCAGTACTTGAACTTGATTTTCTTCCTCGCCGAAGATGGAATAGATTCTGCTGTAAATTCCTACAAATTGCAAGATTAATCGAATTCCAAAACAACCAGCCCGAATAAAACTGTATATTGAATTTATTTTTAAAATGTGGTCTCCACTTCAATTTGAAATATTCCCGTAAGCAAGAACACATGTTTCAAACTAGAAAAAATATTTCAGGCATGGGGCAAATGTTGGGAGAATTTAAAAGAATGTAGATAATGCTCGCTTTCCAAGTGCAGCAATCATGATGATTGATCTATAATAATTTATTGATTGACACTCTTGAAAGAAACATAGTTCATTCGCTTTGCTTGCATTAAAATCATTCAAATATTGAGTTTAATCGGTTCATAATCTAATATTACACTTGAAAATCACGTATTAGTACATTGGATGATTTATGCTTACATTATACCACATGTTTCGAAATCCTGTAGACTTTTCTGAAACATTTCCAGCGAAGCTCAACTTTATTTCTTTATAACATATTTGCTAACTGATTGAAATCTCTTTTCAGAAATGTTGATAGTTCAAGACTTAATTTTTTAGAAATTTCCTCGCTCTTGTTTTTCTGAATTCGAATCTTTTCGTCTCATTCGTTTCAAGGATGAATTTACGTGCATTAAATTAATTGAAATATGGTAATTTAATCGGTTTATAATCTAATATTACACTGAGAAAATCAGATATTAGCACATTGGATGACTTATGCTCACATTATACCACATGTTTTGAAATCCTGTAGAATTTTCTGAGCCATTTCCAGCAAAGCTCAACTTTATTTCTTTACAACGTATTCGTTAACTCATTGAAATCTCTCATCAAAAATGTTGATGGTTCAACACTTAATTTTTTGAAAAATTCCCTCGCTCTCGTTTTTTTTTTTTTTTTTTTTACTTCGAATCTTCCCCGTCGTTCGTGTCGAGAATGAATTAAAAAATGCTTCAAATCAGCCCTCATTAATCTCATAGCGATGAGCATGTGTTATCCACGATCACTTGAATTCCTGGCACTTTCCAAACACAACTCAATTTTAAATTAGGGCAACTCAGATCGCGAGTTTATCTGAAATAGTTGTCTGATTGTTTTTTCCGATGCTCTACATTTGAATTTCCGCCCATCTGATTCTAATACAAGTGCTGTACCAAAGGACAATGGCATTGACAACAACAACAAAACTTGGTTATCAGCGTGAAACCCAGTTTCCGCGTCTATATTTATGTGGTATGTGGCACACAGGCCACAAAGAACAACGAAAATTGAGATAAATTATAAGTAAAGATGAATAAATCTAAAAAAAATAAAGCGCAGAATCCGCCGGGGAACACGGCAGGGAGTCCCTTCGGTAAGGACTCCAAAATTGAACAAGTATATTTCAGAATTGATCACGAAAAGACAGCAATAGAAGTTCACACCACGAGAGGTAATCTGAGACTGCGTGGAAATTCATGAATAGGAAAATGGACAGTGATGGAATGCCAAGCTGGAATTCCAAGTTGGAATTCCAGCGTGACTGTGGTACGGTTGAGAAGTTAGCGACACCTGTCCCCCAACATGGTAGACGAAAAGAAACAGAGTGCTCAAAAAATAATCCAAAACATGATCCAGTGATCAGATGGTTTTCGTACTTCATTTTTTGTGCATCACTATTAATACCAAAACATCGCAAGAATTTTCTAAAAACCAGGAATTTAATGAGGAAACAGTAAATTGTTATACAGTAGTGCACAAACATTTTTCGTTTTTTTTCTCTCCAGAAATTTTCATTTGGGGGTTTTGTTTTAAAATGTAGAAGGAAGCCATAATTCAGAGGATCCTTTTTCGTATTACGCAGTTTAAAAATTGATCACATTGCTAAGAATGGGAAATATTGACATAAAAAGAACAGTTTTGCATTACCAATTTGACATAAATCGTAGAAAATGTAATAAATCTGAAAACTGCATCAGTGTAACACAAAACAGTCGACGCATTTTTTCAAACCTCTATAAGAAAATTTTTTATGAAGTGAGAAGAGAAAATATTGTAATTTAGATCTTGACAATCAGATTCAATTATCGAATCATGAAAACTGCGCTACCTTGCAAATCAATCGCTGAGCGGAGAACTGAAAAACTGGATTGCGCGCAAAGATCAAGTCATTTTCCGCAAAATTGCAGAACTTTCAGAAATATTTCTCGTGAATCCTACCCATGAAACAGGCACAAAAAAAATTTAAACGACGACGACACACGCGTTGGAGCATCGATTAGCCGCAAAGAAGGGATTTCGAAAAATAAAATGTAACCACTTTCTTGAAGCGATGCACTTTCCAGATTTACGCCAGGAGCAGGAGGATAAAGTTTGCCAAAAGAAAATCACGTACTGTATAAAAATAATTTCCACACCCATTGTATCATATTTCTAGAATTCATGGGTACAGTACTTCACTAGAAAGGAAGACGATAAAAATGATGACTCCGATTAACCACGAAGAAACAGCGGACTTTTTATCGTGAACGCGACCAGACTTATCGCAAAATTCTCTCCGTTTTTCAATATTTCCCGGAGGAAATCACTTTTGCTTCACCGGAGTTTTCAATTAACTTCAACTTTACGGTTTATGTCCCTTTTCAAGACGTCAATCTCGAACCACAAAATTGTTCATAAAATAGCAAATTTATTTTTAGTAGAAATTATATCATTTTTATTTATGCTTGCTTTTTTAGTAAAGCTTCCTATGTTTTTTTGGACATTTATGAATTCTAAAAGATTTAATTTAAAAAATCAAAGTTTTTCTCATCATACGATGAATAAAATAGGCAAATGAATCCGATTTTTTTTAACTGGTGACTTCTAAATACGGAATAAATCACACTGGGGTCGGTTCATAAGTTTTGTCAGCACAGTATTACATTTTCATAGCTTAGATTCTGAGTTGAAGGATAAGGAAATACACAAAACAAAGTAATCCGGGCATTCTTCCGATTTTTTTTTCATTAAGAAGGTCAAAATGGTGAGAAAAATGAAGTCTAAAGCAAACTGCATTATTAGCAAATGTTTACCTTTCACATTCGAAAATTCAAATAATTTTCAGGCAGTCTAAACAGCATTTTATGAAATGTCCCAAAAATCTCAATGCATTATACAATAGTTATTAAAAATCTCCCCATTAACATAACACCCATCATCAATTCGTAAAAATTATCTGATCTCGGAAAATACTGTAATTAGAAGCGAAAAAATTGTTTTAGTGCTATTTTTTGAATAATTCGTACTGAAAAAAAAAATTGCCAAAGGCCTGCATTCCAACGGACTGCTGAGACCCCTAAAAACAATTCTAGAATTTGAGACGATGAAAAACGAACAGAAAATCGAATTTCAAGATCTTTACAAAAAAATCTTGGCTCCTATACACATGCACAGAGTCTGAATAATTATCCCGGAAGCATAAAAAGTTCATTGTAGTTGAACTGAGTTTGTAATGTTTCTTTGAAAACATGAATAAACGCAAATTTTGAAGACGTGGTACCACACGAATAACACATGCACAGAGTCTGAATAATTATCCCGGAAGCATAAAAAGTTCATTGTAGTTGAACTGAGTTTGTAATGTTTCTTTGAAAACATGAATAAACGCATTAAAACTTCTGCACCATGGTGTGCTTATTTTTTTTTTTCTTGTAGTATGCAACGCGTAGGTCATGGAGTTGCTTTTTATAAAGCACTGGAAGGCATAGAAAGAGGTCTTTGAGAAGAAATTTTTTTGAGCAGGAACTCAAAAAAAGAAGTAAGAAAATCCATTTTAAAACGCCCGTGTAACAGTAAAATTTGAAAAGTAAAAAAAAATAAACTCACCAATCGAACTGCTTTAGCTTCTTCAGCAGTCACTCCGTCAACCTCAACTTTCGCCTTCACGGCCTTCGACTTCGAGCTCTCTTCTATCGTCAGATCACCTGCCAAAATTGACAACCAAAATCCCGCATTGGAACGATTTTTTCTTCTGAAGGTTGAAATTATTTGAAAATCAGAGATAACCTTCGAATAACTAAAATTACGCAAAAGTTTAAAGCCAATGACGTCGATATTCCTTTTCAGACTAAATTTAGCTTTTCAAATTGGTAGTTTACAAAATGTACCGCAGCTTTCACGACATTTGTGCTGCCAAGACTAAGCAGAGTTCTTTTTAAACAATTTTAAGGCAAGAATAATTTGACGAATGAAATTATGAAACAAAAACAAATCGATAGCAAAGGAAATTAACTTTCATCCAGGCCTATTTTTCTTTCTCTCGCATTATCGGAAATACTGTCGTTCAAAACAATTTCTCAAACATTCTTGGCCTTTCTGTAATTAAAAAAATAGCTGAAAAGCTAAAAAAACTACCAGTTCGGGATGAGATGGACTTGCTCTGATTATTTTAAAATTTCGAAAAATTTGAATAGCTCTACGTTTCGGAGCGTGTGGCTTTTCCGTAATTAGCACAGATTTTTAACAATCGAAAACAGTCATTAAAAGTATCAATTTTGAAGACGTTTGACTTCCTCGAATATCCCATGAGTATCATAAATCTCGAAGAAACAATTCTTGGCTCGATAAAACTACCGGTTCGTACTTTGAAATTGAATTGCTAAAATTTTTCGGGGGACAACACAAAAATATTATAAACCAGAACAACAACAATAAAATATGAAAAGCCCAGTAAACGCACCAGTTTGCAGACGTTTGACTTGTTCGTTCGAAGAATGCGACTGTTCTCGAGTGAAGGAGTCCGTGACGATCTTCGTGCTTGACCTCGAGGAAGTTTTCTTCTCAAACTTTGACTCGACAGTCGACAGGAGTGGACAACTAGGCGGTGACACCAACGCTGTCGACGGTTCCAAAGGCATTTCCACCAGCGGTGACCTGACTCCGTCACCCTCGACCTCGTCATCATCGTCGGTCTCCACGATTTCCAACGATGGGATATTCGGCTGAAGGCGACTGAAACCTGGCGAAAACCACAACAACACAAAATAATTATAAACGTTGGAAATAATTGCAGAGAAATTCTCAGGAGGGATGGTTCACATGCAGTATTTTTCAACAACGCAAAAATTAATCACCACGTTCCTCGCTTCAATTTCAGCGTAATTCGAATATAAAATTGGGAACTAAATTCGGTTGCATTTCCATCAAGAAGAAAAGCCGACTTCATCAAAGTCCACGTCGTTTCCGCGTTTGTTATTTCCATGCAAATTTGATCAGATACTTTCAGATAAAATTTGAAAATTTCATCAAACCTCATCGGATAATCATCTTCAATTTGACACAACAAAGTCTACGTTTATCTCACTTTGACAATGTTATCCAAACTTTACTCTCGAAATTTGTATCAGGAAAATAGAAAAATATATTTTAAATGCCCCTTGACAGAAAATCTCCTCATAAAATTGCAAGGGCAATTTTCTCAAGTTTCCTCTCTAGTTGCAAAATTGCCAAAAAAAATTGCATGCATTAAAAACGGCCTTCCCCTATTAATTTCCAAAATCCCATTTTTCCCAAAATATTTGTATAGAGAGCAGCATAATCAAAGTATAATTTAGGAATCATTTCTCATGCCCAAGAAATGATTCCCAGGCCACTTTTCGAAAAATACTTGCCCATCATTTATTTAAACTCCGCGCTGACCCAGAGAAGAATCAGAATCTTGCGGAGTATTTTCTCAGAGAAAATTCCTCGCATAATTTTGGAAGTCTCTCTTAAATCTAATCTGTTTTTATTTGCTATTCAAGTGTACTTCATATCTATATTGAAACATATATAATATTGTATTTTATATTAAATCGAAGTGTCTGAATTAATTTGTTGAGCTTGGATAACAACAATTGAATCCAATTTTTGAAAACAGAAAAATCGATGAGCAAAATGTCTTCGGGGGTATGATCCATAAATTTTGGAGATAAGGCAGAAAATGAAGGGAACCCATTTTCCGTTCTAACTTCAGCCACATTTCACCCCAATTTCAGTCATACAAAAATATAAAAAGAATTCACAAAAAGTACAAAGCTTTCCGAACCTTTGGAAGAAACCCCGGTGGCACCAGAAGAAGACGACGACACGGAAACAGATCGGGAAAAGTTGCTGCTGCTCGTCACTTGTTTTCGCTCGACGTTGACGAGTTCTCCGGGATTACTGAACGAGTGCTTCAACGGATCAACGACGTTCGTCGCTGACGACGCTTCAAAGCCAGACGTTGACGACGATGACGTCGTCGTTCTATGCGACTGCTGCTGAATTTGCCGCGATAATTTTGACAACCGCGACGTGGACAATGACGAGGAAATAACCTGGTTTGAAAAAAATACACAGAAAAAAATATTTTTATGGGATTGAGCGTTCGCAAAAAATTTTTCAAGCATTTCACAGAAGCCGATTCCGAAAACAATTTCTTACTTAAAGTTAATTCACCATCATCAAATTTTCCCAGTTTATCAAAATCTACGGAATTTGCCAGAAACCGATATAATTAAACACTTCAAACTTATGTGACGTGCATTTGATTACCACGAAAATATTGCATACGTAGGTGGCGTCTTACGTAACGCCTTAATCATTAATTGTAATATAGAATTTTTACTCAACATTGTTTCAAGTTATTCTGCTTAGATTCTGACAGACACATTTCTCAATTCGAAGATTGAATCACATCATTGCACCGCTGTAACTTCCGGGATTAATTCTCAAATGAAATGCACTCTTCGTGTAATTACACATCAAAATGTCGGGAAATCGCCGGGAAAAAGCGAGAAAAACGAAACACTCGAAAAGTTTGCGATGCACATTCAATTGACACAAAAATTTGACACTCTGAGATCCACATGTTGTCACGGAGTTCGGAATTAATGCACCACCACTCCACCAGTCGGTCGAAAATTGCATTATTCAATTTTATAAATTTTCAAATTTCATCAGTCAGGCGGGAAAAAGAGTCGCGGATGTTTTTACGGCATGGTTTTCCAAGGAAATTCAGGCAAAAACTTGAAAGAAAAACAAAACTCGACAAAAACCGACATTCGATTCGAGTTTTTGAGGTTCTGTAGTTTCACGAATTTGTAACGACCCCAAGTCAAATTTTGTGCGGATCCCTTGAGTTGGAATTCGATTTGAATAGGTTGTTAAATACACAACAACCTCAAGGGAATTGAAAAAAAAAAATTCGACACACACAGGTTTTCACTTCGCGACGTCCAACTGTAAATGGCATTTTTGCACTCACTCACTGCTAAATCGCCTCCAACCAACTCCATTATCCGATCTTCAATTTCCCGAAATTCAAAAATATAAAAATAAAAAAAACACTACAGCTTCTTTTCGCACAGGATTTCACACATTCGCGGAACACTCACTCACTCACTCACTCACTCACTCACTCGACAAACACTAACCTCGGACGAGAAAGACAGAGAGAAAAAAAAAACAATGCTTGACCTGGGATGAAGAAGCCGAACGATGAGACGTGACCTGCGATGACTCTGACGTGGACCCGAGTCGACTGAACACGTTCTTGGAGTTCTGGAAAGCCTCTAAAGCCGACTTGGCTTCCGTGCCTGGAGTCGACGGCTCGATCGACACTTGTTGCAGCAACAACGGCTGTTGTTGTTGTTGTTGTTGTTGTTGCGTGGCTCCGTTGGCCGTCGTCGTCGTCGTCGACGATGATGATGATGACGCCCCGTCAACCATCTGCTCGAAAAAGAAGAGAAGACGAAATGAGGAATTAAATACAGTACAGTACTACGGAACAACAGGACACCATAGTATTTTCTTCCGAAAATTAAAACGAGGAAAAAGCATGTGAAAAGAAGTTTGAAAAACTGAAGGACAGTAACGTTGAGTTTACGTACTAACGTGCCAAGATTTTTCCAGAGTTTGGAGCCAGAAACGTCACAAATCATAAAAGAAAGCAGGTCCTTGTGATTAATTTAGATTCTCTCTTTTTTAATATACATTACAATACTTTTTTCTATCTCCGCGAAAAACGCCAGTACAGTACAGTACTTCCACTTAATTTTCCACGCTTGTGTCCAGCTCATTTCATTTTCGCAACACGCGTGAAATTTAAATGGAAAGCCATGTGATAAATATTAAAATTAAAAATCGCCAAAATCATCAGTACAATACCGTCAACCTGATCGAATAGTTTTGCGATGCAGGCGATATTCGTCCTTCGGATACAGTACTTGAGTTTAACTGCAACATATTCAAACTGAACTTGTTTCGAAATCAGTTGAATTTTACTATGTTCTGTGTTGATTGCGGAAATCTAGT
This sequence comes from Notodromas monacha, assembly GCA_905338405.1. Classification (NCBI taxonomy): domain Eukaryota; kingdom Metazoa; phylum Arthropoda; class Ostracoda; order Podocopida; family Cyprididae; genus Notodromas; species Notodromas monacha. The sequence goes on from CAJPEX010002896.1 coordinate 8,568, forward strand.
TTTTTTTTTAATCGCGATAATAATTTACTGAAAATGGTCTGACGTAATTGCAACGCCCTACAAAAAAAAGTCTGCCAATTTATATAAAATCGTAGACTTTTATTGGGTTTCGCAGGTGTTCTCTAATCGAATAAGTAGGTGATATTCCAAGGACTTCAAAATAAAATTGAACTTGGATTTAACTTGAAATATAACATATTGGCTGACATTATTCGAACTTCTCAGACAACCTGAAATGAACCGAGTGAATCGGAGTACAACAAAATCTGTGACTTCACTTGTATTAAAAATGACAACAGTAATAGGCCTTGACCTTTTTCAGGAAATAAAATGCACAGCGACACAGGTGACATCTACGTTACCTCCAATAAAATCGAGCGTGACTCGAAGTTGCCCGGAAAGATTTCGTTTCAAATGATATCATTTCGGACACGTTTAAACGCTGCAAGAAAAAAGGGAACTTGACCTAATGAAATCTAATGTGATGCAGACGACAATTGGCGTTGTCTGAATCACTGGCCCAAATTCAGCTCGATAAATTCGAAGCAACTGAGCCGAGACTTCCGTAGCTTCTAGGAATAAAAAAATCGCGTGATATACAGTACTGAAGTCTATAGTGTCTCTATCTCGGACTTCATGACCCCAGTGAACTAAACTTGCACTTGATAAAATACTATCTAACGTACACAGTGTCGCCTGAATCACTACCTGATTTTAAGTTGACCAACTCCACCTTGATGAAATTAGATGAGACAAAGCTTATGCATGTACTGTACCCCTCACAGAAATCATTATATTACTTTTGTGACTTTATTTATACTTTGTTCTTCGTTTTCAATTGTCACTAGGACACCGTTTTTCAAAAATGAAGGTAAGAAAGGGTTTGCGTCATATTCAGGTACTGTATACATTTTTTTCTACAGAGTTTGAACGATTTACAGAGTGCATCATTATTAAGATTTCAAAGAAAAATGTTTCGAACCATTTAAAAAACAGCCACGATTTAAAAAAAATTGCGGGGTAAACGAAATTCAGACTTGGTTATTTATAATTAGTAATCATTAGTAATTAAACTGAGTATTTAATTAGCAAGTATTAATTTGTAATTTATCATTGCTTTCTCTTTCACTTTTTCATCCGTTATAAAATTATTCTACTAAATTTCGATTCTGCGAGGAAAAAGGGCGGGGGGTGTACGTATTATTTTGGGATGAGCTTTCCCCCGAATTCCTGGTTTTAAATTTGAAGTGAGCGTCTTACTCAAGGGTACTCGAGTATTGTAAATAAATACTGTACAGCACTTGTTTGTTCCACTGCGCAATTCATTACCCTCGCTGTCTTTCGCTCGGCCCTATTTTTAACAGATGCTCCCAAGAACATGTTTCCCCATATTCAGTGAGGACTGACAACAACGACAAAAAATAAATATCAGAGGCAGGAAACAGTAGCAATAAAAAATAAAAGATGGAAGAAAAAATGTATATAGGAAACACAATTGGGGGTTTTCGCGTTGTTTTAAACACAGTACTCGACAGTATAACCTAAATAACTAGAACCTCCCTGTGTCAAATTTTTTGAAGTCCCTCACAGAATTACCTTAGAAACAATGCATTAAAAAAAACCTCCCTCACTCGAAGGCTTTCTACCTCAAACCTCAATGACTCGACATTTTTTGAAGCCTATTATTATATTGAAAAATGTGAAGAAATAAAAATGTAACTTTCTGTGTTTCCGAAGGTAAGGACTAATTTGGGAAAATTGACCCTCACCTCTATGTTCAGTGCACTGTTGACTTATTCAAGAAGAAATTCAAGGCCCAGAATATCCTCATCTACAATTCCCCATATATATATTTTTTTTTTACTTTTTCTCACAGCAAAAATGTTTGTTTCCTTCACTCAAAACCTCAAAAATTTTTACAAAACTCCCTAAATTGAAACCTCTCAAAGTCGAGATGTTTTCATAGTCCCCAGATATTCAACTCAGAGAGGTTCAACTGTACTACTAAGAAGTGAATCCACACTTTACCTTAACTCAATGATCAGTGCATTGTTGACTTATTCAAGAAGAAATTCAAGGCCCAGAATATCCTCATCTACAATTCCCCATATATATATTTTTTTACTTTTCCTTACAGCAAAAAATGTTTGTTTCCTTTACTCAAACCCTCAAAAACTTCAAAAAAACTCCATAAGTTGAAACCTCTCAAAGTCGAAATGTTTTCATAGTCCCCAGATATTCGACTTAGAGAGGTTCAACTGTAATACTAAGAAGTGAATCCACACTTTAATAAAAAAAAGGGGGGACAACATTCCTTTTTATTTATTTTTTGATGGACCCTTGAAGTTCTACTTATACAGAGGTTCGGCTGGATTTGTAAAAAAAATGTTTTAAGAAGTAAATAAACAACAAGGGACAGAACCTGGCGAATGAGAGCCCGCCACTTGTCCGGCACGCGGGCAGAGCCCTGGCACGAGGAGCACTTGTGCCCGCACCCGGCGCGGCGGTGCACCACGCGCCTGCGCCGGTGTACCGAGTGCCGGTAAGTGAGCGTGGAATGAGCGTCCGTCACCTGCACATGGTACCGATTGTGCTCCAGCTCCTCGGTCTCCGACTCGGCCACGCTCACCTTCCGACTCACCAATTCCCCAGTCATCACTTCTCAATCAACTCTTGCTTTGTCTCTCGCCAATTTTTTTTTTTTTTTTTAAATCTTTTCCGCGTTTCACTGTGATAATAATGAACCCCGACTCGATTTTTGCATCGCGAAAGAACTTCAAACGCAGCGACGAGCCAACTGTGAAACAATATTTCTTCTTTCTTCTTTGTTTTTTTTTTCCTGCTTGGAAATCGTAGTGAACATACATGTCTCACAATCAACACAGCAAACTGTCTTCTTTTTTTTTTTTAGAAATGGGAGGAAAAAAAAAACGTGGAGAACACAATTGAACTTACTCGGCTTACGAGAGTTGGTTCATAAGGTTTTTGATACTGCAGATATATCGGCTGCTCTTTACTTTCTAAAATCCATACATTTCATAAAATAATTTACAATACAGCTGAAATGGACGCAGAAAAAAGCGCGGATACCGTCGCATGTACTGTACTACAATTTACAGTATTTTAAATTGCCATTATTCCACGTAAATACTATGATTACTTGAGTAAAATCGATTTTCAACATGTTTATAATAAAAAATTTCATTTTTTGAATTCTGATGGAAATGCAAAAAAAAAAATTCCGATCATCCAGGATTCTATGTGTAGCGAATACGATATGCTGTAATTGGAAACTTTTCACGCACAATAAATTCCGCGACTGATTCTGCAGAATATTAACGGGATTCCAGCGGATTGCACTGGCGCAAATAATTGAGTCAATCACTGCCGCTAAAAAATTAACGAGCCATTCAGAATGATTTTTCTTCTCTCAATGTACATTACTGCATATAGTAATTTTAAAGACAATAAATTATATATCCGCGAAGCTCAGATACCCTGACTTCAACTTATTCTCACAATTTCACTAAAATATAATTGAAGAAGATAAATTGCATCGAATTGAGAATCCTGACAAATGTTATTCGGCATGAAATTTCCAAGCGACAGCGAAGAATTTAAATCACCATAAAAACTGTGTTCACAAACAATCTTCTTCGGGTTTGGAATTCCCGAGTGAAAAAAAAAGCAGACACTTGTTTTCTCCCGAAATCAATAACACACAGAAGTCAACATTTTCCCACTAATTCAATTAAAACAAACAAGTCCGAAACTCTGCTACCGTGAAAAAAAAAATATTGTGCGTCGATTCCTCAGATATGAAGTGACTGACGTTTCTCGTCAGCAACTGCGGTCGAATGGAATGACATTCTAAGAATTCGCGGGCAAAAAACAACTCGATTTCGCTTTTCCCATCTTTTTTTTTTCTGCTTCGACGTAAACAGAAAATCCTTGAGGATTTGATTCAATGCGTCATTTCATATGACTCATGTGAACTTCTTCACTAGAAGATATCACGGAAACCTCGAGAAGAAACATCTTTTGAAAAAGGTTCCGGCGAGATAAAAGTCGCGTAATCGTAAACAAATTCCACGAGACAGTATTTCGGCATTTCCTTAAATGCCGCCTTGTCCTTTGAAAAAGCTTATCAAAATAAACACGCTTCGCATTAATCTTTGAAAGAAAGAACACATTCAACACAAAATGATTATCGTAACAAGAAGCATTTCCAGATGAAATGCAACAATTTTTCTGAGAAATAACGGAATGATATGAAATGTTTCAATTCATTTATCTAAAGAAAATTCAAGATTGCGGTGATATCCGAAGTCCCTTGAAAATGTATTTTGATAACACAAATTATAATTCAACTGAAATTTCACGCTGATTTTTCGAAGACATGGTGAAACTCAAAATTTTTATTCACTTCTCGAAAAGGTTTAAGGTTTAAGGGTTTAGCAAAAGTAAAAAATTGTACCGGTAACGAAATTCAAAATTTGTATGACAAAATAACCTTTTTTTTGAATCTAAAGAAACACTTAAATTGAAATTCAGGGAGTCTCCAACGAAAGCTAGTCAAAAGTGTAGCATCTGAAGAATAGACGAGTAACAGAACATAAGTAGGTTTATTTATTAAGAAGATTCATTCTTTCAATTCAAAAAATAATTGTCAACTCGAAAATAATTCACAAATGAAGCTCATTTTTTTTTAATTTTACTACAATACAATCGGGACAAGCAAAGATTCAAGTCAACTTCAATCAAATGAGTCAAGCGTGGAGCATTAAAAAAAACCCTTATCACAGCAGACATAAATTTGTCGAACTAATCAATGTCACAGCGAGAATAAGTGTTAGATTCAACGCCTTTTCAAAATTAAGTGCGGATTCCTGTCAATTAACTTTAGTCACGTCGGAAAAACTGACTACTTGGTCAAATATGAAACTCTATATAAAAATAATAGTACCGAAAACGGTTTATTGAAATTTAAGTGAGCAGTCTGAGCACAATATCGTTTTTCGCATATATTTACCCCCCTTAGTATTTTTCATGCACAAAATTAAAATTCCATTAATGTGAATTTAATTAAAATTCCACATAATTTCCCAGTGGTCCGACGTTCCAGGAAAAAAAAACAGACAAAATTTAAATTTTGCCCAGAACAGGAAAAAGATGGTGTCGCACAAGCCTTGCTTTTCCGGTTTCAATCAATAACTCATGCTTCCTGGAGAGCTAAAAGCCGAAAAATTCTTTTTTTTACCTTCAATTCGAAGAGAACTGGAGAAAAAATTGCTCTGTCATTTTGTGGGCCGCGGATTTCTTGATACAGACGCATATTTAAGCAAATCGCATAAATTTGCAATTATGAGCACTCCCTTGGGTTTTGAGCTTTTAAAATCGGAGATAAAAGCGGTGCTTGTTTTCGCGTACTGTATTTAAAATGCATTCAACAGAAAGGAAGTTTTCTATGAGACCCATGCTAACAGCAGTAACAGTTAACCCGACTGCCGCTTCAAATACTGTTACACTTCAATTAAAACAAATATGCACAGTTCAACCGATTCTTGTCAAGCAAACAGGGTCAACGATCTTATTTTTCCCTTTCGAGGCAAATCAAGGACAAGTTTTTGAAAGAAAGAAAGAAAAGGAACAAGTGGCTCAATGAACTCCAACCGTCCGTCGAGACACGGGGGCTCATCGGCTGACTACAGAATTTTCTGAAAACAAAAACAAAAAAGTTACGAAACAATTGGGTAAAACGCCAGGAAACCCCCCACCTTCGGGGAAAACCATCCTTGGAAAGGCTTCCACTTTGTCGCCCATGTTTCCACACACACATAGATACACAAAAAATAATAATCATCAATCACTTGTAAACTTCTAACAGTCCCGTTTAGAATCGGATTGAGCTTCTGAAAAATGTTAATGACGCTAAAAGTTTTTTTTTATGGAGTACACGTAAAGATTTTTTCAAAGAATGATTTATTCTACAGCTAAATTAACCAAACGATTTTTTTCTGTTTTCGCCGAGTCCCGTTTAGAATCGGGTCGAGCTTCTGAAAAATTCTAATGACGCCAAAAATATATATTATTGAGTACAGTACACGTACATTTTTTTAGAAGAATTTCTGCTACAGCGAAATTAATCCAACAATTTGTTTTCTGTTTTCGCCGAGTCCCGTTCAGAATCGGGTGGAGTTTCTGAAAAATGTTAATGACGCCACAGTTTTCTTTTAGTGAAGTACAGTACACGTAAAAAAAAATTTAGAATGATTTCATTGAAAGCGAAATTATCCAACCAGTTTATAAATTTTATGGTTTTCGCAGTCCGTACTAAAGGCACTCCCATGTATTACGTGTTCCACAACGAATTTCCTCCCAGAACGGTTCATTTTTTTACGCGAATTGCGAATTTTTCATCAAAATGTCCAAAAAGTTACGGAACAGTGAAAATAAATAAATGAAAACTGATGAAATGAGAGTTATTTTTTTCCATCTCACGAACAAATTTTCTAGTGCGGGTACATTTCAGCAGGTATTACGATTGCAATTCAGTGTCACAGAGAATCTTCCGAATTGACATCTGCTTTTAAAAAGCAATTTTTAAAAATAGCTGTAAGCTTTTGTTCGATATCAGGACGGAAGCAGAATAAAAAGGATACATTTTCACGCGTTTTCACTGTTTCGAACGATATTTAGAACCTTTTTCGTAAATATTCACAGCAACTTTCAAATCCCGTCCGCTTTGCTAAAAATACTGAGTTACTAATGCAACAAAAATGCTGACTTCTGCATAACCCAGGAAATTTTAGACCAATGTTCCCCAACTTTTTTGGGCTCGCGGACCGCAACATTACCACAAGAAAATTTCTGCTGACCCATTTTTGATTTTTTGATTGACAAAAATATTTTTGATGAAAAAATTTATGGCAGGTATTTAAAAAGTTTATATTTTTTCCAAAAATCAAGTGAAGGCCCAATGAAGCAGCTATAGCGGAATTCCTTCAAAAATTAGAAAGGAGGGCTTGAAAGGTTTTTCAGAATTAAAAATTAAAATGATTAATTTCCTCAGGTCAATATTTATCTTCAGTGATATCAAGAGAAAAGCCAACATTTCTTTATTGTGAGATTATTTCAACTGCCATTGTCTTGTCAAAAGTTTCAGATAAAGATACTGTAACATCCTTCATTGCTTTTCTGGATAAAATTGTTATGCTGGAGCAAATTTCTTGCGTTCTGGCAAAAAACGTTTGTGGAACATTGGTTGGGAAACACTGTTTTAGACACCCAACAACAGTGTTCCACAACCTGTGGTCCGCGGACTGGCGACAGTGTGCTGAAGTTTTTTTGCAGGTCTGCAGAAAATTTTCTCAAGAATAATAAATTTATAAAAAAAAAACTATCAATGAAGGACGTTGACGTATCTTTATTTGAAAATTTTTCGAGACAATTGCAGGAAAAATTATCTCATAAAAATTTAAAGTTGGCTTTTCTCCTTATAACACGTCAGACAAGTTTTCACCTAATGAAATAAATTATTTCAACTTTTCCTTCTGAAAATTTTTTTTCAAGCCCGCCTTTCTAATATTTTGAAGACATTCCACTATACCTGCTTCATTGGTTCTCAACTCAATTTTTTTTCGCAAAAACGCAGACATTTTTTCTATACCAGCCATAAATTATTTAGGCAAAAATTTTTTGAGTGCAAAATTTTTTTTTACAAACTTTGCTGGTCCGCAGGCCTGAAAAGGTTGGGGAACACTGCCCTACAGTACAACACAAATATATTCATAGTGTTTCACAAGAATTCATTTCTTAGCAAAGAAATTCGTGCGTAAATTTTCTCCAAGCGCAGAATTAAGAAAAAAAATTGTTGAATGCAATATTTTCTTATGTATACATAATCCATAAAATATCTTCGGTTTATACCGATTCCCCCGAGAGAATTACTGCACATAAACAAGACGGCTTGGTGACGTTTATTGTTCTCACGATTAAGACATAAACTTCGTTCAATAAATGCCTTCTTCAGCACTTTTTTTTTTTTTGCCAACCAGCAAGAGTTGGATGGTTTCACAATGTTCCCGGCATTGGAGACACTTCTGATGACACACAGGGATATGACATGACATCACCCATGCACACGGAATGAGGGCAAAGTGTTCTCGGCAACAGAGAAAGAGCACACACACATGATGACATGATGAGGGAATTTTCCACCCTTTCGCCTCTCAGGGGTGGGCAAAGCTTTTGTTCATATTAAAACATATTTCTCATTTAAGTATTTGAGAATCCCTCATTAGTTTCCCACAGAAATTCAACATCGGTAAAAATGGATTTTCTCGACAAAATGCTTAGCTAAAAAAAAAAAAATAAAAAATAAACTATGGTGGACTGTTCTTCCTGAAGAAAATAATGACGGGAATCGAAAAAAAAATCATGTCACACGACATATTTTTGGGGTGTCAATTTCTGTTCTTGGATCAAGAAGAACTCGGTAAATTGTCTGTGCAACTCGTCAATAATTTTATAAATACCCACGTCAAGTTTTTAGAAGTATACCAGATATCGTACAATAATTCAGTCAAGTTAAAGTTGATCACTCTCCACAAAATCCTAAGCTAATAGAAGACATTACTTCATGAAATGGAAGATTTAAAAGAAGTATTACATAACTTCAAAAATATTAGATAACTTCAGACATTTATTTAGAGAAGAGACAGTAAAAAAGGAAATGAAAAAAATGTCAAATTTCCCTATACTTGCGTCGGATAGAGATTGAAGACGATTTGAATGACAGAACTATCAGTAGAATAAATATAACCTTGAATACCCAAGGTTATATAGAGGTCTTTCCAAAGAAAAAATAACCATTCCAGCGGATAACAAATTATCTTTGGCCTCTTTCGATTATTATTTTCAAAAAGATCAGAGGATAAAAATGTTTAGAAATCCTATTTTTCAGGAAATTTCGGGCAAACAGGATCAACAGATATCGACAAACCAACCGCAATATACCGGTTACTAAAAAAAACACAGGGTCCGGAATATTTCTGAATGTTTCCAGGATATAATTTTCCCTAAAAAACTTATTGAACTTTCTACAAATTCTGACGAAAATTGCTTTTAGCGATATTTCTTTTGATTCTTCGAGGGAGGGAGAGGGGGAAACAAGCGGGTCTTTTGTCATTCGTGGAACGAAATTAAAAAGAATCTCCAATTTAAATGTTGCCAAGTACTACAAAAAATGCGATTTTTTCTTTCTTTGTCTCATCGAGACGAACCCCACCACATTCATCACAAAGTCGCCAAATTAAGTTTGCACACCCCAGCCATCGAAACCATTCCCACCATACGGGAAGGAAAAGAAGAAGCTGAGACAAGGTCACGCACAGCGAATTCCTTTCGTCCACTCTTAGTCTTCCCTTGTAGAACATCATCATCATCGTCGTTGTCGTTATTATCATTATAATAATAATCATCATCATCATGAACACTACTTTTGGTTGACAGCATTTCGTTTCCGCCATCCAATCCCGCATGTTCCCCCCTTCTCGATCTTTCGCAGATTTTGGTTTATTTTTTCATTTTTTTCACGTATACAGTTCGTGACTTCCGTCGTCATTTGCTGATTAGCAACGCGTATTTCGCATTCCTCGCAAAAATTAAAGCAGGTTCTATTTCTTTAGGCATTTAAAAATATACCTAGGTTTTATTTCGTCAAGAATTTTCTGCATTAAAATTCGAATTAATCTCATTACAAATATGTCTGTAACCGAAAATTGCTCCCAGCGGATGTTTTATTCGACATCGATTCAGAAAAAGGCAGAAACTCCAAATTTCAGCTGCGATTCAAATAAATTCCAAGTTTCAAGTTTTGAACACGAAAAGTAATCGTAAAATATTTCAGAAAGCAATCCATCTGACCTGGAAAACACGTTCCAATGAGAAATGTTCTAGTTTTCAAACAAAAGAATTAGAGGAATGTGAAGGTCGCTATAAAATGACGGAAGGACAAACAGCAATTTGCATCAGTCAAGGAGTTCACGAAAACAAAACCTAGAGAAATCATCAAAGGCTTGGTCGAAATTTTTTCCCTTGGTTCTAGTGACTTTGACGAGGAACCCGATTCAGAATCTTGAATGCCTCAAGAAATTACTGAAGTTCCCAAGTACTGAAACAAGCGTTGGAACCATCAGTAAAATTTTTTCCTAGTTCGCGAACACAGGCGGACTTCCGGGGAAAAAATCGTTACATTTTTAATTTCGAATGTTGAGGCTTTGCTTTTCATGTAAAATATCCGTCTCCCCTCAAGTTATTCATCTTATCACAACACCCACAAACCCTCAAGATGGGTCAATGGAAAATTCCACGTGGGTTCGATTCAACTGCAGGTATCAAATTTTAACCATCTCGATTTCAAGAAAGTGAAAGATTGTCGCTTATGTAAGTTTTTAAAAAGTGGTTCTTTAATTTTCGTTTTAAAGTCTTTGGAAATTTTTGTATTTTAAATATTTTTGGATAAAATTACATGTGACTTCAGGAGGCTGAAACATTTTTTTCATGCAGGAAATTTGAACGACGTGCTTTTTTTTCAGAAGGGAACCTCTTAAATCGAGAATAAATTCATCAGAAATTATTCAATCTTATTATTAGTAACACTGTAAATTTCTTCCTTCGCCTTCAGTTTTTGAAATACAGTGAGACCCCCACGTGCGGACAATTCGACATAGGGACACTGATTTTCCCATAAAAAAAATAATAAAAAAGGCCCAACACTGACTCAACACAGGGACATTTTGTGATAAAACTGCAAATACATTTCAGGCCAAATTACAAGAAACAGACATTTCCAACGCTAAAATTGATGTGAGAAAAGTTCTTGGGCAGTTCTCCCACCAATTTACCATCCAATTAGCTAATATAAAAAATTACCTCCAGCAGAGAGGGACTTCCTTCTCTTTTTTCACTTGAATGTTATTTTTTTCACAGAGAATGCCAACATTTCTATGCACTGTACAAGAGGTATCAGTATTCAATTCCCCAAATGTCCATATTGTGTTGAAATATATTGATTGGATCAGTTTCAATTCGGAGGCAATTTTTATTTTCGTGGAATTATGGTGTGCCCCAATCACGTCCGCATCTTGGGGCCTCACTGTCCTTGTACAGTTCGTGGCTTTCCACACAAACTAAACATCAGAATTTTCCATTGATTTTTCCAAACAGCAGGTCAGTTGTGCAAACGAGGAAAATTACGCATTGGATACTTTATTCCTAAAATGCGCACAAACGCTTGGACTTTTAGGAAGAAAATTCGCGAAATTTCTAAACGTTTTTAGGCCATGATTCTTCAACTTCCTCAGAGCTCACGAGTCTTCATGCCAATAATCAGAAAGCAGCACGGAAATAAGAATCCTATTTCCACATCAACCTTCCAAGATACTGTTCCAAGAGAATACCGTTTTTTCATAAGTCGAACTCCCAGACTTTATTTTTTTGCTTAGAAATTCGGGGAACACGGTACGCGTGTTCTTTAGTCTACTATACACAGTACTACACATTTCACAAGGGCATCGCATGATTCACTGAAAAAGCTCCAACTCCTCACTTCCACAAAATAAACTTGTTTCCACACGCGCTTTTCCCCGAAAATCGTCACAAAAAAAAATAGCATGGCATGTGTTTTATATACGAAGAATAGTTTGCGCAGGTTCATAACGAAATGTTCACCGTTTTAAGAATTTCCGCCCAAGTCTCGCCAAAATAAGCACAGTATAGCAATGCGTCAAGTGTTCGGTATAAGGAACACGCTCTATAACGACACTCAGGAGACTCAAAAAACGTTGGCTGAACTGAGTTTGTCTTCGTAAAGAAGCAAATGAAATGAACAACTCTTCATTGTAAAAAAAAAAAAGTACATCCCCACATGACTGTACAGCAGTCAATGTTTTTCAAATTTCGTAAAAAATCATCAACACAAAGGATGTTGAAAACCCAAACTGCAACGAAATTGATGAGCGTGGGCTAAAATTTCCACTTGATTCTTAAACAAATTGAGCCACTCTTTGTTCAAAAAAATAAATACATTGCAATCACACATCCAATCCGCGATGACTGTAAGGCAGTCAATTTTTAAAATTCCGTCAAAAATAAATAAAATATTGAAAACACAAACTGCAAAGAAATTGAAAGCCAGCCAAACGAGCATGAGCTAAAATTACCTCTTGATTGTCAAATGATTTGAACCACCTTTTGTTTTAAGAAAAGTAATACAGTACAATCACAAAATAATTTCCTCTTGACTGTAAAGGTAAAATTTTAAAATTTCGGAGAGCCAGCCAAACGAGCGAGAGTTAAAATTTCCATTTAATTGTCAAATGACTTGAGCCCACCTTTGCTTGAGAAAAATAATACATTGCATTCCGCCATGACTGTAACGTAGTCACTTTTCAAATTCTGAACAAATCCATCAAATCTTGAAACCCCAAACTGAAAAGAAATTGAAATCCAGCCAAACGAGCATGAGCTAAAATTTCTACAGTATTTGATTGTTAAATGACTTGAGCCACCCTTCGTTCAATAAAAATAGTACAGTAAAATCACAAAATCATTTACCCGTAACTGTAAAGGTAGTCACTTTTCAAATTCTGAACAAATTCATCAAATCTTGAAAGCCCAAACTGAAAAGAAATTGAAATCCAGCCAAACGAGCATGAGCTTCAATTTCTACTTGATTGTTAAATGACTTGAGCTACCCTTCGTTCAATAAAAATAATAAAGTAAAATCACAAAAACATTTCCTCGTAACTGTAAAGGTAGTCAATTTTCAAATTTTGTACACATTCATCAAATCTTCGGAAACCCAAACTGCAAATAAGTCTAAAGCCAGCCAACGGATCGTAAGCTAACATTTCCATTTGATCGTCGAAGGACTTGAGACATACTTCGAATTGATCAGGAAAAAAAAAACCAGAATCCCGTAAAGTATAATCGCACACGTATTTCCCCACGACTGTACTGCACTCATTCTTCAAATTTCTCACAAATCAACCAACGTTCGAAAACCCAACCGCAATGAAATTGAGGAGCCAGCACTTGCAAGTCACTCATCATGATAGACACGCAGCAGAAAGAAAAAAAAAAACCGTTACAACTCCACCCTCCCATTCCATGAACCCGCGAACCCGGCGCAGGCGAACCAGCGACTGGAACACTTGGGGTCCCGGGTGCATGCATGGAGTCAGTCCCCGGTTTGCTTGCGGATCCAGCCCCACGAGACCCAGTCAAATACTGTACACATACACACACACCCACATGGCGGCGGCTCCATGTTAACGTGTCCGGGCGCCTCTGAAAGTTCTCGGAAAAGGCGCCCTCGTACCGCAATTAATAAAATTCTGCGACAATGTTTGTTTCGTAACTCACGGCACGGGACGTTTCCTCGTTTATATTCCCTTTAACAAGGCATTTAGGGTAAAAAAAAAAACCANCCTTTGCTTGAGAAAAATAATACATTGCATTCCGCCATGACTGTAACGTAGTCACTTTTCAAATTCTGAACAAATCCATCAAATCTTGAAACCCCAAACTGAAAAGAAATTGAAATCCAGCCAAACGTCCACTTGATTGTCAAATGACTTGAGCCACACTTCGTTTAAGAAAATAATACAGTAAAATCACAAAATCATTTACCCGTAACTGTAAAGGTAGTCAATTTTCAAATTTTGTACAAATTCATCAAATCTTGAAACCCCAAACTGCGAATAAATTGAAATCCAGCCAAACGTCTACTTGATTTTCAAATGACTTGAGCCACCCTTCATTCAAGAAAAATAATACAGTACAATCACAAAACCATTTCCTCGTAACTGTAAAGGTAGTCAATTTTCAAATTTTGTACACATTCATCAAATCTTCGGAAACCCAAACTGCAAATAAATCTAAAGCCAGCCAACGGATCGTAAGCTAACATTTCCATTTGATCGTCGAAGGACTTGAGACATACTTCGAATTGATCAGGAAAAAAAAAAACCAGAATCCCGTACAGTATAATCGCACACGTATTTCCCCACGACTGTAATGCACTAATTCTTCAAATTTCTCACAAATCAACCAACGTTCGAAAACCCAACCGCAATGAAATTGAGGAGCCAGCACTTGCAAGTCACTCATCATGCTAGACACGCAGCAGAAATAAAAAAAAAAAGGGCAATGTTGAGGTGGGAGGGTAAGGTACTTGGGCGCTTGGGCCGCGTCCGCTTGGTCGCTGACCTTGTGAACCCCAGGGCCCACGTACGTACCTCAGTCAGGGGCCAAACGAACGCCTAGGTCGGGCACGAGACCCAGTCAAATACTGTACACATACACACACACCCACATGGCGGCGGCTCCATGTTAACGTGTCCGGGCGCCTCTGAAAGTTCTCGGAAAAGGCGCCCTCGTACCGCAATTAATAAAATTCTGCGACAATGTTTGTTTCGTAACTCACGGCACGGGACGTTTCCTCGTTTATATTCCCTTTAACAAGGCATTTAGGGTAAAAAAAAAAAACCAGCTTCTTCGTAATCGTTCCATGGGCATGTTATTTGATGCTGTGGCGGAATAATTCGGTACGTTAAAGTGCCACAAAATCTATGCAGAAGCAACCTCTGGAAAGAGTACTAAAGATGTCAAGTACCTTCTCTCTCTCTCACTTTTTGGTATCTTCCAGTGAGAACGTTGTAAAAAGTTATAAGAAATAAGGACTCAGAGAGAGTCAGACGAGGGTCTTATTATTCCAATTGTTTTCTGATATTCTTATTGTGTGCTGTGTTCTGTGAATCAATTAATCTTGGGGCTAAAAGAAATATATCTTTTTCTTTGGGATCTTGTAAACGAGATCCCCAGCTGAACCCCACAGTTGATTGAAGTGTTTTATTTCTGAATTCCGCCTTTTTGTACCATTTTTGGTTACAGATGCGGTGTATACTCTTCTAAGAATTCCAGTTGAAAATTGAGAATCAAGAGGCAAAAAATTGGTATTGCAGCAACTTCATTAAAACTTGGTTTTAAATAACGTACGAACGAATTTTTTTTTAATCTTGAATCATCAATGGGAAGATATGTGCTTAAAGTTAGGTATAATTGTGGTCACGGGAAAAACAATTTAAAATTGAAAACCTTGTTCAACACATCACGGTCTTTAGTTGATTCCTAATTAAACCTTTTCATACCCCATGAACGCAGGCTTATTAGCTTATAGCGTCTACTAACCTAATGTAACTTTTTAAGATAAAAATCCCAATATTTTTTATTTACTACTTTGTGTCATGAATAATAGTACAGTACCGATATTCCTTGAAAATTGAAAGCATCAATACTGTACTGCATCTCTACATGGTACCCAGACAGCCTTTCTTAATTCCAAATAATTTGAATTATACCTTCAAATCGGTAGTGTTTATTAACTCTATTGGATATTTTCTTTATGTCCTTTCATCTCCCATTCACGTACGCCTAAAAAGTGCGAATATTTTTGGTGTGAGCTTAAAGGTCGTTGTTGTTTTACACGGTAAAAGCCGTCCCGCGCATCATTTCTTCCAATGCACATGTTCGATTCAAATGGCATATTGTTCACGATTATGAAGGATTCATTATACAGAAATACGTTTTGGCCATACACCCATGTCGAAAATGTTCGGTGTTTTTCGCAGGAAAGGGAATTCAGTAGCAAACATTTTTGAACACACTGCAAATAACAATAAAAAAAACTATCCAAATGTGCTAATGCAGGAATTGAAGCAGAAATTTGCGAAACTTCAAAAGCAATTGCACTTGAATCAAATGAAACCTTCTGAAATTTCATCCCAAATCCACGATGAACCGTGCGAATATATTTTATAGTTTTACAAATTACCCGAAAAACGCAACAAATTTTATACAGTGAAATATAAATTATATTCTTACCAGAAACCGGCCTAATTTCAAATCGAAAATATCAAAGCGTTGAATTGAATTTCAAGAAAAAGCTTACACCACGAATATAGCATTTCTTGAATCACAACCAAAATACACTGAACACCATCACAAATAATTGAGATAACCTATAAAAGAAATACAGGAAAGTAGAGGGTAAGTGCATGCGGATTTTTCACGCTTATAAAAACCACACTCGAATTTCCAGCAACAACAAAATGTGCCATTTTCGTGTCCTGCGCATCATTTCTTCCAATGCACATGTTCGATTCAAATGGCATATGGTTCACGATTATGAAGGATTCATTATACAGAAATACGTTTTGGCCATACACCCATGTCGAAAATGTTCAGTGTTTTTCGCAGGAAAGGGAATTCAGTAGCAAACATTTTTGAACACATTGCAAATAACAATAAAAAAACTATCCAAATGTGCTAATGCAGGAATTAAAGCAGAAATTTGAGAAATTTCAAAAGCAATTTCACCTGAATCAAATGAAACCTTCCGAAATTTCATCCCAAATCCACGATGAACCGTGCGAATATATTTTATAGTTTTACAAATTACCCGAAAAACGCAACAAATTTTATACAGTGAGATATGTTAATATAAGAATGGTCTTTGGCCGGATTAAAGTTTAGCTTTTATAGTTTCGCAACTTAACTTAAAGTTCTTTTTCGAATGTGGTGCTTATATCGTAAAGAACTTAGTGTTGGTTTTATGTGACTTGAGGAAAAAGTCTAGAGAAAAATCCACCACGTCCCCCATAATTGCCAAAGAAAATAAAAAAACCTTGAAAAGCCAAAAGAAAAGCTTTGTGCCTAAAAGAAAACATTCACGAACCACAGTTGGAAAAATATTAAGTAAACCCACCTTAACCTAACAGATCCAATTTAAACTTTTCAATTCCTAACTTACCTTAACTAAGGAAACCAAGCATAATTCATTCAACCCTTGGCTCACTAAAGACACACACACATACACACACAAAGGAATAAAATAAACCCAAGCCGAAAAATTTGAACAATATTCGAACAAACCCAGAATTTTAAAATTTCAAATGAAATCTCACCAACCTCACCTAGCATGACAAAAATCGACCCCACTTCAATGAATCTAACAATACCTATAAAAATCACAAAAACTTTTTCCCTGTTCGCTCTTTTGCAAATTTCGCGCTTTTCACTCGCGTTATCCGAAAGTTCTCGGGATTGCGGAAAAAAAGTTGTAGAACTTTCGGGAACAACATTGGTATGGCATAGGGGGGGAAATGAGGCATCGATACGCGGCATTTCTCGACCCAAAGATAATTCGCGCATCGTGACAAATCGCGGCGTCACGGATCGCGAGCTCCTGGGAGAGAGTGAGAAAAAACATCGACTTCCTCGCTTACTCTTGTTTCGCCTTGACCCGAGGTATTCTCATGAAAGGTTTACTTTTTTAAAATGTCAAGATTATTCGTTACGCAACTCTCGGGAATATGCGAATTAATCCATGAGGGTCGATGTTTATGACGAGCTTGAAAGGAGAGAGAAAAAAATGGCAGCGATTCGCAAAAATTCATTACAGAATATTTCATTAATCAGGGAAAAATCGGAAGAAAATCACTCATGACACACTGTTTCATAGTATCAACATTAAATTACGGTGATTAAAATAGTTCCTGCTGTTTTCTGGAACAATTTGCTTCCCACATTAGGGACGCTTTGGATATTCCGAATAATCAACCAATCGCGGGTCAAAATGAGTACTGTACAAGTACTTCGAAATCACGCGTTGCCCGAAATAGCTGAAGGTAATTCTCGAAAAAAAAATTTCGAAAGTTTGTCATGTATGCTTCTGCACTTCGTTCCTTTTTCACAGGGTGCTTTTTCTTCTGGCACAGATTCATCTACGCATGTTTCATTTCACAATGAGATAATTCTTAAAAAATTATTTCGCCTCTAAAATATAATTGTTCATTAGCAAAATAATTTTAGAATACTGTCATTATTTTTCAGAACATTCAATAACCACCGTATGAAACGGGAAATATTGATCTCAAGGAATCGGATTGTCAAATCCATGAAAATCAATGCGTGTTCGAGATTTGCACGCCAAAACTTTTTTTTTTTATAGAGGAACTGGATGACCAATTGCGATTTCATCCGGATAAAAAAATAATGACCTTCAAGTTTTTTCCGCTCATCTTCCAAAATCCAATCAGCACTCATGAACAAATTACATCTCGAATCAAAAAATGTTGAAATACCACTTATCGTCATGTTGAACTTTTTATTTTGAAAATTACTTCTCAACTTGAAAACGTACTTTCTTTTTAAACTACTGTACTGTATAACCGGAAAAAGTGAAAATTTTTTAATAGTACGGTACCAATCATGATAGTTTAAAAAGCAAGATGTAAGAAAGTAATTTAATTATTCAAAATTTTACTGCATTTAACATTTTAAAAACAACGTTGAACTTTAAATACTGTATAAGAAATGCTTCTACAATGATTGTAAAATACTGTATACAAATTCACCTTTTATATTTAGACAATGGGTAAGAAACCAACTGTTCACCTTAGTAGTTTTTCGCAAATATAGTAGTGGTTCAATACACAGTCCGAACTTAAAATCCTGTTAGCCGTTAAAATAACTTTTTTTTTATAAGTCTTCAAAGTTTGGGGGGAAAAAACATCGAGAATAACAGGAATGGTTGAAAAATTTTTCCCTTTTTTATTTTTCAAAACCAAATTTCAGCAAGCTTTAGAACATCAACTAAGAATTTTCTTTAGATAAATTTTAACCAAGCCTTGTACAAATTCTCGGTCCCAAAATGAAAAAACTTTGATTTTCAGCAACACAAACTAACAGAAATTTCCAATCATTCTGACAAAAGAAACATGATTTCCAGATCTGGAAGATTTTCTACGGAAAGTTTCAAGAAATGCTATAATCCTCTTTTTTTAATACCTGCGGGGTATTTTTGAAAAATAGCAAGACTGCCTAAAATCCCATCGAAAAATATTCTCACAAGTAGACGACTTGAAATGCTCTTCATTACATTTCAGCCTAAAATTTAAAAATTTTCCAGGAAGAATCAAATATCCTTCCAACTAGACTTCAAAAACGTGGCAACTAATAAAACATCACAGCTTAAATTCGCGGCTTCACTCACAGAATACTTATGCAAAAATAATTGCAATTCCCTTCAATACGGACCTTCCAAAAAAATTAAAACCCAGCGCACCAGAAAACATAAAAACTAGGCACCGCCCCGGGCGCCCAAAAAATTGCATTTCTGAAGAAATCCCGCCAATTCTTCAATCGTAAAACAAACTTTACACCGCTCACAACAACAGCTTCCCTCGCACTTCTACACTTCCACGATTTCTGCCAATACTCCCATTGCACGACTGCGCGAATCACTAGGGTTCAAGCCCCTCAGTCACCCAGCTTTTATATTTCCCTCTCCTAAACCCGACGCTTTAAAAAAAACCCGAACTGTTTGCTTCTGCGCAGTTCGCGAGAAAGCTTTCGGCTCCAAAAATAAAATACTGTACAAACATTTTTACAAATATCAAAGCGAAAGAAAAGACGGAAGCACTGCTGCAACAAGTCAGCAACTTTGAAGTCAAATTTTGTATTCTATTACTCAAAAATTCAACAACAAAAAAATAGCGTTTAATCTCGGGGAAATACGTTTGCATAAGGGGAAGGGGGAAAAAGGCTTCCGGCAATCGCATCAAACCTTTTAGACAATACAATATTTGTTTGCACGCAGAAAAAGAGAACAGGTGATTCATACTTCCGTTCTTGAGAGCAGAATTGACGAGTGGGGGTTACAACGAATTCCTTTTAAGGATTCATAGATAACAAACTTGTGTACAGCATAAACATTTTTTTTTGAAAAGGTTTCGCGCGATTTCCAGGACCACGTTATTTTTTTTCCTTTGAAAATATGATTTCATTACTTGATAAGCACTAAACAAAATGACAAAAAAATCTTCAGAAAGCAGTTATCTAATTGTGCCTGAATGGTGGAAAACTTGAAAAAATAGCGGCAATAATTTTCATAAAAATGTATGCACAAATTCAGCATACCTCCGTTTCATTTTGGCGATAATAAAAGTGATTTTAAATCAGACAAAATATTATGCTGATCAGTAAGGCTTTTTTTTTTTTTTAGATTGATACGACAGACGTTTTATTATCCATGGAAATAAACGTGTATTTTTCCATTTGAAGCTACTGTATTACAATTTTCCCTGCAAGAATAATTTTAATGCACACACGAACGATTCAGAGCAATCGTTTAAATGATTTTTTTTTATATTTGTATTCCTGGTGGTTATTCTGAAATTTAGTTTTAGAATCAATAATACAGTGCTTAAAATTTATAGAAAATGTCTCAATTTCGGTTGAACGCCGAAAAACTCCATAAATGCTTTATTTTTGTTTATTCCTCTCTTTTTCTTCAATCATCTCTTCTTAGTATTCCAGCCACAGGGCGAATACAGATGACTCATCGTTTATTTACATGACAAGAGATTCCCAACGAGTAACCTCACATTCATGCGTTGGAATGAACGTCAATATTTTTTTCCTGCACGAAATGAATTCACCAAATAAAATATTGCAATTTACAATTTCGGGGAAGGCTCGCATTCAACAACAAAATTTAGAAAAATTACACATGATACGATTCACAAGGAAATTCCCTTGGGATTCCAAAATTGTGATTTGGCACCCTAATATCAGAAGGATTTCGGAAATTTTCCAGATCATAATAATTGACACATTTGATACTGCAAAATAAAATAAATCAAATTTCCCTGATAGGATTTGACACCAAAAGCTCAGGCAGAATTTGATAATTTTCTTGAATACCAAGAGAAATTTCATCAGGAATGACAACTGCTGCTATTTCAAATTGAAACACTCGGTACTTTTAAAGTTTAAATGACACTGATCTCACTTGGCACCGAAATCCCAAGGACTTCTATCTCATTCTTTTTCGTCCCGGTGAACGATTGATTTGAGTTCCGGCGGAAATTCAATATAACATAATCACAAAGCACAATAATTTTCGAAATCATGAATAAATATCTCGTCAAACATTATCCAAATCAATTTTCTCTCGATGCCCAACTCGGAATAATAATAATAATAATTGGCAAATTCATGAACGATGAGTTATCAAAAAAGCATTTCGAATTTCAACTCCTACATTTTCTTTCAGGATTCCAAAGACAAATAAGCATTCTCATCAGAATGAGAGACACACAAAAATATGTTGACAACTCAAAACTCCGTATTCTGGAAGTTATCCCTGAACAACACGAAAAACATGACGTCAGTCAAGCACGGGCCGCCAACGCACGGGAGAAGAATTGACATAATTCAAATAAATTTAATAAAAGGAAAATTGTTAGTTCTAAAAAAATAATATATACATACAGAGAAGGAAGCACGGTGTCACGATGATACTCATCACGCGTTACGCCTACAGGAAACGCGCAGATAACTATTTCAGGTCACGACACGCACAACAAAAAAAAACTCTCTTCCAAATAATGAATAAAACATAAATCTCGATTTCTTATTTAATCTGAGATTTCCTTTGCGTCGAAATCTCTAAAAATGGAAATTATTTTCCTTTAGACATGTCAAACAGAATGAATAAATTTGCGGGTGATTTGCATAACAAACCAAATTATCTCTCTCTTTTTTTTGGCTTTCGCAGACACGTGGATTTTTGAGTGTCAGTGTGACAACAATAGAAATGTATGATCCAAATAATTATAAGCCTTGTCTTTTTTTTATTCTGATCATGATTTGTTAAAACAAGGCTTTTCCAGGAGAACATTCTCCACCAAATTTCCGCGTCGAATTAATCCGTGATTTCCTCTTCGATTAAGAATTTTCAATAATTTTGTGAGCAATAAATGCTGATTCCAATTTTTTTCCGTTTAAAAGCAGAAATATAAATCAAGAGGCATAATTCTTTTAAAATTGTAAAGAATAAATAATTACGAAAAATATCAATTTACAGTATCGCAATGAAAAATCACGAAAATTAGTTGAAACTGGTATTTTCCAGCATTTGAGCTACTAAAGCATTTCTGTCGAGAACTTCGAAAAGAATTCCAGCCTTCCTGCAAACATTTTTAACAATACTACTCAAGTTGCTTCTACGGAATATTCCACCCGCATCTCCCAATTCATGGTCAACATTGTATAGAATCTGAAGAAAACAATAATAATAATAATCAAAAAATAATAATAATACTGACCATTGACAGCGATTTCTGTTGTCCCAGAAGTGGATGTCGAGACAGGACCATGTTCTCCTCAGAATTGAACGATTGTTTTCTATCAACAACAGCGTCGGCGATCGGTAATTCATTCACAAGAGAACCACGGAAAATCTCGACACAATCAATTTCGTTATCTCTTTCCTGCTTTTTTTTTCTGGATCTCACATTGAACTAAAAAAAATTCCAAGATATACCCTTTCATCACTTTCCACGTCGAGAATAGAAAAAAAAACCGCAGAACCGACACCAACATGACTTGAACCCACTCTGGAAGATCGATAATGTCACTGACAAACCGGCAGAAGATAAACGCCAACGCTGACTGAGCAAAAATAAATGTACACCACGGTTTGTTTTAAAGTTTCGCCGAATTAACTCACTTAGCAAGTGGGTTAGTTTGCATGATTATCTTCATGCCACGTGTAGGAAAAACTGTATTCAT
>CAJPEX010002897.1:3215-20156 GCA_905338405.1 Notodromas monacha
CGAAATCCACCTACGCCCTTTTTTTTTTTTTTTTTTCATACAGGAATCAACATGAAGGAATTACTAATGTTCGTGTAATATTTTCTTCAAGCATTATTGATTTACCACGCGCTATTTTAGCCCTACGAGAGACTCGGTTCATACATTTTGCCAATTTTCTGCGTGCTTTTGCAGTCCTTGCGGATGATTTTTATACTTTTTTATTTTTGAGAGCTATATTCGATAACATTTTGAACATTGTTCCAATTTCGGCTCATTTATTTAAAAAAAAATTAAAAACCAGCAGATTTGAAAAGTGAATCTAATTAATCAATATTCGTGTAAATTAGCTTTATTGGCCACGCGTGCCTTTTATGGTGCTGTTTACCACATACATTTTTCGACAGTCCAAGCGAAAACAAGTATGGTCGAAAAATTAGTGACGATTTACACCAGTCAATTATTTTCCAACTGAAGAAGGTTTTCCTCGTCTCGACAATTTTTGTGCCGGTGATGCTAAATGTGAAGAGAGCCTTCTTGAAATTCATATTGCTGAGCACGAGAATGCTCAAGTCACGACCGCTACTGATGGAAAATTTTCGCAAACGAGTTGTTTGATCCAATTGACGTTACTGAGCCCCAGGTTCGACAGATTTCGACTCAAAAACTTGGGGCATTTACTCTGATAACTTCATTTAAAAATACAGCACTGTACTGACAACAACTTTGAACCATTTTCTCCAACCCCATTTTGGTTCTTTCATGCCCCCAAGGGCGCGAGCATTCTCATCAAAATGAAGGGAAGGGGAACCCCCTCTGTTGAGGCATTCGTAAGGACGTGACGGTACCATCAAAAAATGCAACAATAGCTCGGTCGCAAGGAATTAATGAGACGGCGAATGCCTTTCATACGCAATAATGCGGAAACCAACCTTTTCACACGGCGAAGGCGCCTTGATGTACTGGACATACTTGTTCTTCAGCGGCGAATTGTGGGAGCCGCACAGCAGCTGCCACACGATCCCTCGGAAATGATGCGGCACGCCCTTCCGAACCAGTTCCTGCCACAGGATCCAGAACCGACGGCACATTAGGCACGAGACTCACAAAACAGCAGCAAAAGGTAATGAATGAATGAAGGAAAGAATGAAAGAAGAAGCAAACACGAAAGGAGAACACGAGATGGGACGAAAGGGAACCACCCATGTTGTGGGTGAAGCAACAAATTAAAACGAGACCCCCCGAAAGGTTTGCGGAGGCGCAGAGGTTCTCAAACCTCCTTCAACTCTGGGGGAGCTCGTTTTGGTACAGTACAGCACAGTACAGTATTTAAATGCCGAAACGACTTGGACAATCAATTTTCTTCAAGAAATTCTTGCATTTGAGAGCGGAAATGGTAAAGGAGATCGGCACTGTACTATCCCTGCTCTTAAACAATTCGTGAATGAATGAATGAACAGAACACTTTATTTGCCGCGTTTCAGCGTTCACAAGGTTCAATCAAGATTCCCACAACCAAACCCCCTTCCCACCCAACATAAATCCACTCAATGACATTTTAATCACTTCAGAGCAGGAAAGCACAAATTGATAACAAAAATAAAAGAAAATACAATACAACACGAAATACAACTGGACATCTGACATATTCCCTGACATTGGTAACAAAATATATATTAACAATTCGTTTTCTTGTAAAGTTGTACCACATTTCCAATAAATTTTACAGAAGGGATCGCGGACGTCCCATGGACTCGGCGAGTGCTCATCTCGATAAAATAAATCTAAAATGAATTCGAATTGTACCAATTGCATCGAGAATTCGATAAAACGTGTGAAAACAACTGAAAAGAAGGGTCTCGGTTTGTATGATGAGGATATTCCGGGGAAAAAGTTTCGACCATTTGAGGGAGAGCATCTTTTGGAAGCATACACGAAAACATCGGAGAGGGACACAAATACAGTATCGTGTTCAATTAAAACAAGAAAACAGTATTCAGGGATACGAAATTATTCAACAATGACCTGACGCGATTTCACCACCATCCCTAAACATGTCATAGAACATGTTTTACGAGTATAAGCCTTGAAGAGTGATTTGGTCAGCAGTGACATTCCTGTTCATGCAATTAATTCCGCTGTAAAGTAAATGGAAAAGATTCAATTTTTATCATTCGTTGAGAAAATACCAAGCAGAAAATTCCTTTCGAATTAAACACAGGGAGGTTACAGTTGAAGTTTTCAACGAAAGTAAAAAAAAAAAAGGGGTCATGACAAATTTATAGCATGCGAATAGGTCCAAAGAAAAGTCACCCAATCTTAACGTTAGACTCGTTGAATGGATATGCGTCATTCGTATCCGTTAAACTTGTTTCCCGTGGGAAAATGTTCTGCTGAATGCGTCCTTGCTTAAAAAGAAGAAAAAATGCCCCACGGGCAGTTTTTATTCTTATGAAGATATTAAATTAAACCGGTAGAATTTTCGAACGTTCACACCTTTTCCGCTCACGTGTTCCCCCGGAGGTAAAGGAGTATAGACATTTCGCATGAGTTTCCTGGAAAGAAAACGTGCGTGGGACTTCGAACCGAGCAAATATTTTCAACTTCCTGATACAGTAACACTGAATTGTATCGGAAAATCTAAGGATTTAGTCGAAGTTCGCCATTGTTTCAAATAACGATAAAATGTCGACGTCACAAAAAAAAATCTGCAAAAAATCCAATCACGAGCCCGCTCAACTCTTTCAATACAGATTTGCTGAGTATTTTTAAAGTTAGGAGAACCAATGCCAAAACTGCTGAATTTCCGTCCTGAATTATTATTTTTTTGAGATTCAATGTCTCTCTGCTGAAAGATAATCAATGCAAGTTGGAGAATTTAATGAAAGAGCAATTATAGTATGCGCATAGTCTTGATCCTAGTTACGAAACGTTTCAACAGCACATTTTAGGTAAATCATCGCGACATATTTCCGGGACAGCTTTTATAAATTCAAATCAGTTCCTTAAAATAGTTCTACATAGATTATCAATGCATTAGTTATCATTTCAGAGAAAGCAGGTTATTGCGTCTATGCTGTGGTATGATGGGGGTTTAAGAGGATACTTTTCCTGGCCTATGTAATTTTTTTTTCTTCCATCAATGCAAACATCGCATATTACGGCTTACATATGATTTATGCAAATGCAAGGCGGACTAGACAAAAAGGTTCGAAAGTCTGAGAATGTATCAGACACTTCAGTGGATGTGGATCTCGTGTTACAAACAAAACTTGAAGCGTGAAAAGTACAGTACTTAGTTCTGTAATAGACGGCGGGCGACAGTACTACTTCGTAAAACAGTGTCAATTTGTAACTACCATTCAACAGTAGAAATCTTTCACGAAAAAATCAATCACGGGATCAAATTGATTCCATTTATACAGATACATTTCGTCTAAAACTTCCTCATACGAAGAACCCTGTAAATATTTTTATTCCTGCGCTTGACAGTCGTCCACTTGAATGTCAAGAAGAAAATACCTACTTTTCGCCAAGATGAAGATTTTTCACTAATTGAGGACTCATGGGATATAAAAAATCGAGGTTTTGGACAGTTTCAGAATTTCAACTGTATCGGGTTCTAGAACATATTTATTCGTCAAGGGAGTCAAATAATATACCACTGAACCTGAATAACTCAAATCTCCATGTGTCGAATTTTTTCAAGTCGCTGTCTGAATTCACTAGATAACAAAATGTATTAAAAACGTTTCCCTCAAACCTCCATAAATAAAATTTTCTAGAGGCTTTTCGACTATTTTTTTCATGACACAGGAAAAGATAAAAGCAATAAAAATCCAACATAATGCAGTTAGAAAGGAGGCGAGAGACTGATTGGGCCAATGAACTCTTGCCTCCACATTCAGCAGCATCCTGTCCACTCATTTATGAAGCAATTTGAAGTCCAGAATGTCACCAATCGCAAATTTTTTTTTTGTAATTCCTCTTTGTTTCCCACAACAAAAATGTTAGTCTCTCTCACTCGAAATTTCCCCATCTCGAAATGTTTCTTTGGTCCCCTAAAGTTTGACTTGAAGAGGTTCAACTGCACAATAAAACCACGAGGTCAACCGCAACGCATTGCTCTATCCAATTTTTTTTTTTGTGCGTGCAAAAAAGTACTCTTTCCTAGCGAAAAAGCGCCAAATAAAACATGAACAGACCAGGAATCCAAGAAATTTTGGCATGGAGACATGGGACGCGTTGGAAGAGGAAGAAAAAGAAAAAAAAAAACCTTTCAGTCATGTCTCATGTGTGTGTGATGGGGCCCCCCACACGGGTTTAGCCCCACCAGAAAAGTCCAACACACTCAAGAGGGGGGGGGGGGGGA
This sequence comes from Notodromas monacha, assembly GCA_905338405.1. Lineage (NCBI taxonomy): Eukaryota > Metazoa > Arthropoda > Ostracoda > Podocopida > Cyprididae > Notodromas > Notodromas monacha. The sequence goes on from CAJPEX010002897.1 coordinate 7,567, forward strand.
TGATGCTTTCTTACCCGCAGCTGCTGGTTTTTCTTCTTGGAGAAATTCTCCCAGTCGTTGACGATCTGTCCCCAGAGACTCCAATTCTCGTCCTGGGAATTCCGGTCGACATCGTCGCCGTCGGGCCCGTTTTGTCCGCTGGAAGACCCGCCGCTGGCAACCGACACCTGCACGTGACAAACAGCCCAGAGCACGTTTAGCGGACACGAGCAATTTCTCGACACCCCGGTTGATTAAATTCTCATGTATACCTACCTCATCGTTGCCAAACACCCACCTCCTTCTTGAATAACTCAGACGCGTCCAACTTGGTCAAGTCATCATGAAGTTTTACACTCCCTTAACGAATCATATTTTCTAAATATATTCCAGGCTTCTGAAAGCACGTCGGTTGCAACAATATTTTCTGAACGCAAAAACAAGTTACTCGGTAGATTGAAAAAAGAAAATCCTTACGTCTTTCACGGGGGTCCGATAACAAGGTTCGATTTTCTGGAGCATGCCGAAGAACTTTAAATTTACGATGCCGAGTTTCAATTTTCCATGCCTCAAACTTTAAAAATATTCACGAATTTATGGAAATATGCGAAAAGAGAAACAGAACTTGGCCATCGAATACCGCAAAGAAACCGACTGGTTATTGATGTAAAAGAATGATGACTGAAATTCAAGTACTGTGCCGTAAAATAATTTAGAACGTCTGAAACAAGATATATAGCAATAGAATCATGAATGCTAATTTGTGGCCGAATATTTGGAATACCCACCAGTTTTCTCAACGTATAGCCTTCGAGAATTTGTGAAGAAATAATAAACTCGACAACAGAACTCAATCTGAGTTTTTTAAAATTATATAAGCAATAGGACACATCTAGTTGATTGTCACGTCGCACGAAAAAAAGGTCCACGAAATCTAGTCTCCGCTAATACTATACTCCGTTACATTGAAATAAATAACATTACAAAAACCATTTCAGTCGGTTGTATATTCATTCACAATGGTAGACTGAAAGATAAGTAAGCCGAGTGCATGATAAAAGTTTGAAAAAAATTGTTTTCGATAGGATCGCAAGGAACACATGATGGCCACAGTGATTTTCCTTGAAAGATCGACGATTTATTTATTTTTAACTTCTTCCAAAAAGCTAGGCAATTAAACATTGAACAAAAAACATGGCATCAAAGAAATACTGTACCGTAAACAGTACACAGTGATTTTTCTTAAAATAGTACAGTGTATTTCGCGTGAAAGCTTGATTGAAACAATTAACGACATGTGACAACGGAACATTTTTTTAAAATGCGCACACGAGGGGAAAAAACAGTCGGAAGTCAAGATTGTCGGAAGTTAACAAAGAAATACACCTACCTCAGTTTATTCGAGAACCTTTCAACCTGACTCAGAGACTAACCATACATGGTAAGCATAAATTTACCAAGAAGCATTATCACGAGGTAATTTCTTCCTCGCGATAAAAACCCTTGGCAGAATCACTGATGGAGCGAAGAACCTTGGCACACCCAAGGATCCAACTTTGATGAGACTGAGCAAGGATTTAAAAAAAAAGGAGCGGATCGTTTTCCAAAAAACAATTTTAATGAACAGCCACAAAATACAATGGGTAAAACATGTTTCTGTCTCTGGAAAAAATTACTCGCTTCTCTTCTTACTAAGCTACTCGATGATCGCGAAAAGCATTAGGTTTCAAATTACCCGCAACGCGCTTTCTCCACGCTGGCTCATTGTCTCCGCTTCACGAGTTCCGAGTCTTTTACGTTTTTTTTTTTATTATTGATTTATAGGCTATGGCCCATTTCAAACCCAACGACCATTTTCGTGCCAGAAAAATCAGTAATGAAGTGAATTTCACTTCCAAACTCACCTGTGAAGTGTCCGAACTGCGCCTCGAGTGCCCACTGTTGTTGGACAGGGAATTGAGCGACTTGGCGTCCGTTTCGATTTGCCTGCAAAATACGCAATAAAACGGAAGGTCCGTGTTTAATTTCCAGTGGATTATTCAAAACAGATGATCACAATATTAAGATCATTCACTGTGTGGAAAAGAAAAGTACTCTAGTCTATAGTATATATTCGAAGAGTGTTCGATTCCATGATCATTCCTCATTTTTCAATGACGAAATCTGACTTTCTTTTCTGAAGCGAAATCTGCCAAAGAGATTCGATTACAGTACAGCGCTGCAACTTGAACATTTGTCTGATTTTAATGGTCACTAGATTATCAGCTTCTTGAATAATTTCAGATTGACCATGAAATTTACGAAAGTTTCATTTCTTTAAGAAAATTCGGATTTCCTTCAAGCATCCGACAAAAATGTGCTCTGAAAGCTGCAGCCTTCCTTCCGGTTTGGATCTTGAACTCAACATGAATCAGCAGTAAGCGAAACAACGAAGAATAAATTTGAGAGGAATGTATAAAAACCCCACCGCACCTCCAGAATCACAAAGTGGTACTTGATGAGGCCCAACCTCAAACTCAGTAAATTGGGTTCGTTTTCATCAAGCAGTTTACCAAGTGACGTCACTCGGAATTTATAATATCTTTTCAAAGTAAACGCTGACGTGACAGATTCCAACACACCTATTCCCCAGAAACTATTCTTCCCTCACAAATTTATCCAAAGGTTATCGGTAAAGTATTAAATAAATGAAAATGGTTCACTGTCGGAGTAATAAAAAATATTTGCCGAGGTCATCGGAAGTCGGAATCAACAGAGATCCAGATAAATCTCGAACCAAAAACTGTAAATCTCAGAAGCCAAGGAAAATGTCTTGCTTTACATAATTTAAATTATTCTCGTCGTCAGCAAATATTTCAAGGTGCGATCATGGAAAAGACGCTTCAGCAAAACATAATTCGTTTACGGGGTTTCAAATGAAGGAGAAAACACTAACGGTAAAACTAGCGAAGAACCAATTGAAGAACATTTGGAAATTGACCAATCGAAATTTCTCTGCGACATTTATTCAAATATCACAGAAATATTCTTTGTGATTGTGGCATATCGAAAATATTAGCAAGTCTTATTTCCTTTCCTGCAGTTGAAAAAAAAACAAAGATTGACATAATTTTCACAGAGCAATAATTCTTTTTTCCATGACCTTCAAGTCTTTTCCCGTCCACGACGGGAAGAAAGGGGTTAATGAAAGTGAACTTCATCATGAAGTAAAAATGAGTTTTCCTTGTCAAACTTGCCGTTTTATGGATTTGTAGGCAGTGAGGGAGCTCACAAATAGTTCGAATGATTGACGAAAGAAGTTTGTGTGACAATTTTCCGAGTTTACCAATCATGTATCTATTAGAAATAATTGCAATCTTTCCAGTTTTCGAGCTGGGGTAGTTCAACGAGAAGGTTGACCTCAAATCACGTCAGGGCTGCAATTGAAAAAAAAAATTACTTGAAAAAAAAACCGACATTTGCTTCCAAGTTTGTTCCTGATCTGATGATCTCACAAAGCGGTTCGGAGAATTCTGCATCCGAAACCTCAACATATCCACGAACTCATTTCAATGCGCTGTTAAATTCAACGCTGAAACCTTCCCTCAAAAGATACGGTATACAAACAAATACAATTAATCATGAATTCCCAACCGTATTCGCTTCTCACCCATAATTTTTCTCACGCACAACGGGCCAAGGGGTTCCCTCCAAAACAGCAATGTACTGAACCCCGTTGCAGCCCTTGACCACGACGCTTTCGTCGAAAAAGGATCCGAAAGAACGACTCCGGGTTCGACTCAAAACGGCGTTCATCAAAGTAGCGGCGTTCACTAGGCTGGTTTGACGACGAACCCTGCTCTCATCACCGCCGCCTTCACCGCTTCGGCGCCGCCGCGTTGTCTGATGAGCGTAGTACGCGGATGCCGAAAGTGGCGGCGAAATTTTACGAACGACCCGCTGCGGCGCCGGAGCCAGCATCGGATCGGACGCAAGGGACATGCAATAACTCGCGAACATACTTGTACTTTCAAAAAGAAACCTTTGCGTATTTCTATTTGCGTATTTTCTTTTTATTTGCGGCCACCCTTTATCCCTGAAGGTTTGAAATAAAAACCAATTTTTAGAAAAGAAAACCCTTCAGGAAAAAGCTTGAACAAAGTTTGAAAGCGGTATTAATTTTTGCCGCTATTGAATCCTAATATTGGCCGAACGCACGGCAAAAACTTTTTAAAAGCTTCACCATGAAAGTTTTCTGGTCAGAAATTTATCGAAATTCAGAATTCAGTGTAGAAACTATACATGGGTTCAAATTTCGAAGTCCTTCTGTGGGGATGGAATTTTGAGCACGGAATATTCTAAATGGGGAGTTTCACTGAATCGAAGTAATTTACAGGACAAAATAAGAGTTTTGATAATCATGTAAGAACTTGGAAATACAGTAGTTTTAAGAAGTTGGCAAGCTCGCTTTAAACTATCACCTCCCTGAACTAATGTACTGTACAAGATCTTGAGTGAAGACTGAAATTCAGATCATTTTGCCATTACAATTTCGATAAGAAGCATTCGTATTTCCGTTTAGCACTGAACTAAACATTTGAGCACGCTTCGAGAACTCTATTCAAGACCGTCGAATTTCTATACAACCATAAAAATAATTACAATATTTGACAACTAATAAGAAACATTCACAAGCGTTTACCGAATACTTGAAGCAGCACAAATCAGACTACTTTGAGGCTTCTGAAGTCTCGAACAATTAAAAAAAAAAACATTCAAGATTTCGTTGGAAGCACGTTTCCGCCTGAATAAAAAAAAATACTGCAAACATTTGGAAACAACTTGAAGCACGACAGCACAGAAATACCTAATCTGAGTCACTCCGCAACGTAATACCGAGCTTACAGAAATCCTTCAAAGGAAGCTTGTTTAACAGAAAAGTAAACCACACAAAAAAGTAAAATTAAGACACAGCTCAAAGCCTCGAACCCGGACTTTTTTTTTTTTTTTCGTCGTGTCCAAAGCCGAACTCGACGCCAAATGCGTCGCGCGACGCTGCATTGATCCCAGGCCCAGAACAGTATCGATAGAATCGCGCAAAATTGCTCGAACACACACACACACATACCGACACACCAGCGAGCTTCAGGCGCAATTTCTATGTGCCAAAAACTAGCCCCATGGCAACCAGCGAATAATTGGCGCGAGAAGGAATCGGGTTCACGGCCGAACTGGGCGCAAAGTTCGTCTTTCGGCAATTAAATAGCAGAGGTCACGAGACGGGTTACGAAAATTTTCTTTCTCTCTGTGGCAAAAAAAAAAGCGCGTTCAAGGAACTGAAGTCGATTCAAGCAATTTTCGTCAATCGCTGGACACATACACCAATAACACGCGATGCACGATCTTCGGTGAAGGGCTTCAATTTATGTCTCAATCAGTCTCGAAATTACTCCATTTGGCAACAGCCCAACTGATGTACTTCGTATGAAGTCTCACAGAGAAGTCTGATTTCCAAGTACAGTACAGTACTAGATTCCTCTTTTATTCCTTTGCAATACGCTTGATCAGCCATTAATAAATATATAAAATAAAAACGAAGAGATAAAAACGACTGCATTTCTAATTTTTCCTACCCAGGGCACTTCAAAGATTTACAAGATACTTCATAGTTAATCATTACGATTTCAACAATTCTGATCAAAAACTTCAATTAACCGAGGATTCAAGTGATTCCCACTGAAGAGACGGAAACGAATCCAAAAAAATATTGAGGATTGATGCATCAAGTTTAAAGAATACCGGAATAGGAAAAAAATGCTCGAATCAACTCTTACATGCAAAATGTTCATGCAATAAACACAATCGTGAAAAGATCTGCTTTCTGGATCCAGAAGACTGTTTCATTTTCTGGGGCAAAGTCGACTGCGACCGTGAGATAAGAATTTTTTTTTTTTATAACATACAACAATAACCTCTTTTCCCCAACGGGGTTGAAGGCATGAACACGAACCAGTTCAACTTCAAGAAAAAGGGGCCACATATTTCATAGGAAGGGACCCCTTTTAGTGTAATGGCGCATGCACAACCATCGAGTCATTGCATTCGACTGAACCTCTGCCCTACTTTCATGGCCATTCAAGAACCCCTTTCTCTGATACCAGGGAACATGTCACAAAAACCCTCGTCATCTCACCCATGAAACGTTTATGCGTCGCATGCGTCCACGTACCATTTTCATACGTTTCGTTGACGATAAGTAACCAAAAAAAAAAAAAAAACTCTTGCTTTACTCATAATGACGAGAATGGCGAAAGTAGAACACATCAGCTCGAATCTGTTGTACGCTAGACTTTCAGGTAGAAGAAAAAAGAAAAAAAAAACGAATTCAACAAAATTTTCATTCTTCATCCCACGGAAAATTTGTTGAATTTTTCTCAAGCTCGTTCAAATTATTCTTACCTATGTCAGAAATACGCTCGTATTATTTTGACGACTGAGAATACTTTCTGGAATATCAGAGAGGTGTCGCCTGAATAGATCAAGATGAACCTATCTATGACAGTAAAATTACCAGGACATGCCTGGTCCAATACACATAAAACTATCCTGATAAGTTGCATCAGCAAAAGTTTAATTTAGAGAATTCCTTGCTCCGCCTTAATCTTAAGGAAATTCAGCAAAACACAGGCGATTCCCTGTGTTTTATGGCGAAGGAAATGAGTCGCAAACGCCGGAAGTAAAATAGAGACGCACAAATAGAATTACCCAGAAGCAATTTCAACCGAAAATGAAATTTAGCTCAAAATTCATCATATTAAATCAAAAGAAAAAGTCAACTTCAAAGATTCTCCAGTCGGGTCTCGCCAACAGTTGCGTAACCAGAAAAATTTTTCCCCGGCCTTGAATGCCAGCAACAGAAAAAAAGGTTCAAATACAGATTCTTGAAATGATTGATGAAACTTTCAACAGTTGATCATAATCCCGACCCAATGCATCAGCACAATGCTGTACCAAAACAAAAGTTATCAAGCAGAAAATGCGTCATCCTTCGCTACTTAAGCCGTTTCAGAGAAATACAGTAATCAGTCGATTATTTTGATTTATTCTTCGATTTAAAATAAAGAGCAATATATTTTCTCAATAGATAATTCAAATCTTGATGGTTCCTTTATTTCCTCGCAAAACTGATGAATATTGCGTGCATGATTCTAAAAATAGGTCCGAACAGAAAATGCTCCACCTTCTCCTCGGGATATTCCAGCAGAGTTTTTTCATTCCGGAGTTGAGCGACTTGAAAATTTCATTCGTCGTCCGGAATTCGACTGGAAGCAGGAACGCAATACATCCTTTGATCGGGAACCCCCCCCCCCCCCCAAATATTTCCATAAAAAAACGTAAAAGACAAACTTCAGAAATCCAATCCTTCCTATAGCTTCCAGCCCAGCTAAAATACTACCGCATACGATGCGGATCGCCCGAGAAAATTGCCTTCCGCGAGAAAAACAGGGCCAGGGTCTGCATCAAATATTCATGGCAGGGTTTTCCTTTCCCGAAAGAGGCGGGAACATGAGTGAGGGATTTCCTCGACGGGCTTCGACAGGGTTCCTTTCCCCTCCCCTTAGCTCCCAAAATCCTTCAATCCCTATCTCGGCGAACACAAGGCTGTCTAGGTTACGGCATCAAAGGAACTTCCTTCACATGTGCATATCACATGCGGACGGGTCATCAAGTCGGAAAATCTCGCCTCGGGGAAAACTCGAAGCAAAAAAACCCGACCCGCTTTACAGGTAAGACTCGATGTCAGACCCATATTTCCTTCCGCCCGATTTAATTTCTAATTTGTCTTCGTCGGAATTGGAAGTCACGGGTCACGCAAGGAAAAAAAAGGGCGTAAAAAGTTTCTGTATTATTCACGAGTCAGGAACTTGTTAGAAAAACACTCAATGAATTGCAAGTCAATTTAAATATGTAAGAACATGCGATTTTGTAGTTATTTTAGACAATTTGTACGAATAAGGATGAGCCGTTGAATTTTAGAAGTGCTCGCTTTTTTTTTTTCAAGAGGATAAGGACTGGAATTCTATGCGGTGGGACAAGCGTACTTAACATGATAAAAAAAAGTGCAATACACTGTACTTGATCAATTTTGGGGGAATTCTCCTGTAACTCGGACTTCTTAGACAATTTCTGTGGTCAATAACTGACTAATCCGAAAGTTTCCGTAAATTACTGAACGAGTTGTCTAAGTCAAGACAGCAATCGCAGAAAATCCTTCGCAAATGAAGAGAGGCTCAGCTCAGTTATCCGTCGCTTCATGCATCCCAAAAATTGGAATAACAGGGTTCGAAGGATTCTGAAAATCTAAATGGTTTTTCTCAGTAGAGTAGAGTATACTAGAGTTAGGCCTCAAAAACTCGAACCTCCAATAGTCGAATTCTCGAATAACTCCCCAAGTCAAATTTTCTTCAAGTCCCTGTCTGAATTCCCTTAGAAAAAATACATTAAAAACCTCTCAACTCAAAGGCTTCTCCTCTCAAGCCTCAGTAACTCGAATTTTCTAAGGCCTTTTTGCCACCTTTTTTTTTCTTGACATAGGAAAGATAAAAGCAATGAAAAGTAACGATGCGTTTGGAAGGAAGTGAAAGATTAATTGGGCAAATGTACCCCTGCCTCCAAGTTCAGCATGCTGTCAAACCCATTTAAGAAGCAATTCAAGGCCCAAAATAAAATATTAAAATATCCTGCAATTCTTCTATGCTTCCCACAACAAAAATACTTGTTTCCCTCAGTCAAACCCTCTCTAAGTCGATTTTTTTCCAGTGGCTCGGCTGTAGCATCCATCTCATGCTCCGAAAGCAAACTACTTCATTTTCATCCGTTTCCGCCTCAACAAAAATGTTCCAATTTCTCATTCTGGGTTTCAAGGATTTTCCTGCTGCCGTAAACACGAGGAAAAAATTCCCCAACTCAAATATTCCGCACGTCAGAGACTTGAAATTTTCACTACTGACCTGAATTTCGCGATCAGTACTTCCAACCGGGTCATTGTTGACTTATTCACGCAACCTTGCACGCATCAACAGCAGGAACAAGGGACGTCGTGGCCTCGTTCCAGACCCCAGAAATACATCGTCTCTCTTTGCGAGTGCAATTACATCCATAATTGAGTTCCCATTGAAGTGCATGTGCACTGAGGCACAAAACATCAGAATATTCCGTTTGCTTTTGGTAATATGATACGAGCCTTGATTATCCGGGCTAATTACTGGGTACCCATATGGATAATCGAAAACTAGGGGAGTTTTTTGGTAAAATCACAGGAAATGTAATTTAAACGGTTAAAAATATAACGAGAAAAGAAAACGAGGATATAAGAGAGTCCTTCTTTAAGGCATGATGCCGGAATGTCGGTTTCTGAAATTTCATTTAGTTTTAGGTGCTCCGTCAAACAAATTAATGTCGATCGAAGCCCGGATGACCAACGTTGCGCCGAAAATCCCAAATTTTACAAAAAAGGTTGCTGCTCCTCAAAAGTCAAGGAAAAATAAAAGATTCACACGAAAAACTCACGAATATTCCGGCGAATAATATCAATTCATTTCGTAAAGAATTTGCGCAAGTTCGCGTTAATTTTCAAGCTTTTCAAGCATTTAAAAAATGCATTCGGCGCAGAAGTACGAGGTAAACGCCATCAATCAATTCAACGGAAAGAACTAGATTATATTCTCTTTTTTTAAGCAATGTCAGAGGAATAATCTCGACGGCAATTGGTCTGACTTAGCCAGGCAACGTCAAGTGATCGATCAAGCAACATCTCGTGGCGGTAAAACCGCCGAAAACCGAACCAAAAGCTCAAGGTTCTACTTCGAGCAGCTGCGAAGAACCATCGATCAAGAGGGTTCCTGTTACGCCGATAATCTCCCCCAATCAGCATAATGAACTCCGCAACAAGTTTAAAAAAAAAAGATTTTTCAAGAATTCAGAGGCAAATAACTGCACGCGCAAGCACTCCAACGTACAGCACCAATACTGTATAATGTATATCATGATCCGATTAAAAAATATAAATGTCATCAAGATCTCAGCGTAATTGAAAATCGTGCTTCATTTATAAAAACTAGCTGGGCTCTCAAAGGCGATAAGTTGGACCTGAGAGAATTTCTTCCTTCATTCAAGACTAAGATGTACGATTTTCTGTATCAAGTATTTTCGAAACGAATTGATTAAAATAAAACTTCGAATAATCAGCTCGTTCCTGATTTAATTGGTGAACAAAAACTAGCTGAACTCATCTGGTCTAGCAAAAAAAAATGGATTCAGAAATCTGAACCTTCCAGAGAATTTCAGCCTGGTCCATAAATCGTCGAATAACGGCAAAACTTCTTCAAACGTTAGAAGAAGAAAATACAGTTTAGTTTCAGCAGCTTTGAATTGCCGACACAAGCATGGAAATATTAAAAAAAAAATTTCAAGGCCGCTTAGTATTACATAATCCTTCGGAAAAAATACATTGACTGCATCCCGAAACGTTGTTGTCAAATTCTTGTCATTGTAATTATAGCTTTTTGTTCGAATAATTACGGTCCCGTCGACCTTCATGTCAGTTGGTAGTCACAGCATGATTCACACAGTACTGGTGCGTGTAATCAATCATGAGACTAAGGACTTTTCAAGTTATAGGTTTTGTAGAGACAGTGACACAATATCCACCCAGGAAATTTTTTCCTCGACTGTCGATTTGTCGAGCCATTCGTCTATTCCACCATTTGCTCACAAAAAAGGACCTTTACGATCGTTTCTCCGATGCTCGCATTGATGAAGAAAAGAGGAGAAAATGAAGCAGAAAAAAATAAACGATGAACCTTAACATCACCCACGAGCGCATTGATTTTCTTGTCACCAAGAAAATCATTTTCATGGAATATGCATTCTTAATTAGACAGATTTACTCTACACGTATACATGCTACCCGTGAAATGAACAAAAATTAGTGGAATATTGAGAGGATACTCTTTTCCATCTGAATCAACGACACGTGCCACATTCAATTCATCCGATACGAGATTTATTTTTCTGCTGATCTGACCCTACAAATATAATGCTTTCAACCCCGAAACATTCCCAACATGGATCCAAATTCAGAAATTCACGAGTGCTCTTCATATCAGCATAAAACTCTCTCTTATCATCTTATGAGGCATAAGTTTTAAATTAGTTATAAGTTGAAAAAAATTACTGTCCTCCAGTCAAATTGTGCTTTTTCTCCAGCATGCCTTCAATTTTTCGCCAACTTTCATAATACAATCTTGCACAATTTACCAGCAACAACAAAAACGGACGTCAGCTCTCTCTTCATCCCGCTAAAAAAAAAAATGAAAAAGCAGCTGCGAATTTTTCGTTGAGCCCCCGAGTAAAGACCCGTTTCTGCCTCCGGGTAACAAATTAGCTGTGTCTTTTTTTACAGGGATCATGACTAGAAATAATAAAAGATACACATGTATCAAACACATGGTACAGTATCATCTTTCCACACCCACGGATCCCAGGCGAGCTAGAATCATCAAACGGTGGTGTGGAATGATGACAGATACCTCATCGAGTGGATAACGAGGTGTCTCTGCCTCTCTCTCTCTCTCTTTCTCCTTAACCCGCTTCGTCGCATCCGAAAGCAGGGACATCCATCAAAATGAACAAACGGTGGTGTGGAATGATGACAGATACCTCATCGAGTGGATAACGAGGTGTCTCTGCCTCTCTCTCTCTCTTTCTCCTTAACCCGCTTCGTCGCATCCGAAAGCAGGGACATCCATCAAAATGAACACCTTGCGAGAGATGGGTACAGCGAGGCGAGATGAATAGCGAGCTCGTACCCGGCCGACAGCGGGGTTCCGAACAGTTGCCCCAGGATCCAGGAATATAGGGAACAGCACACACCCAACTCAAAAGAAAAGTATATGGAACAAACTTTCTTCTGGAGACGAAAGAAGAAAAAGGGGGGACAAAGCTTCCGATTCATCAACTGCGGGGTGCGAGGGAAAATATACACACCACAAAACACACTAGAACAGTACTGGTCTTCACCATTCGGAAAAGAAGCACCCCGCTTGTCAGTATATAAGAGATGGAACTTGTAATGGAAGGCGAATTAAAAACTATTTCGGAATGTCTTTATTTTCACGAAGACTGTCCTTAGAAAGACGGCTAATTAGAAAAAAGGTCGTCTTACGAAATTAAGGTGAAAAAAGTTTTCCTTCCGAATTTCAACAAATTCGTCACTTCTTGATTCAACTCTTTGTTTGGCCAGTTCTTTCCATATACTGTACTAGGAATAAAAACCAGAACTTGAGTAAAATCATATTATCAAAAGAAAGTTCTTCTAAATTCAGATCCAAAACATGGAACATAAAATAAGAAAGGGTAATATTATTCTTGAAAGAGCGAATCTTTTCTGTGTGATATTTTGCGTGTATTTTCTGGCAAACATACTTGCTTTCATGCCTCGGACATAACACGCAGTATCAATGAAGACAGAATAATAAAATGTTAAAGATATTCCTTCGTGAAAGGTGCGAAGAGGAATTCGTAAGGTATTTCGCTATTCGTCAGTAGATCTCGCAGCATTTTAAAACTCC
>CAJPEX010002897.1:20622-33957 GCA_905338405.1 Notodromas monacha
CTCTCTCTCTCTCTTTCTCCTTAACCCGCTTCGTCGCATCCGAAAGCAGGGACATCCATCAAAATGAACACCTTGCGAGAGATGGGTACAGCGAGGCGAGATGAATAGCGAGCTCGTACCCGGCCGACAGCGGGGTTCCGAACAGTTGCCCCAGGATCCAGGAATATAGGGAACAGCACACACCCAACTCAAAAGAAAAGTATATGGAACAAACTTTCTTCTGGAGACGAAAGAAGAAAAAGGGGGGACAAAGCTTCCGATTCATCAACTGCGGGGTGCGAGGGAAAATATACACACCACAGAACACACTAGAACAGTACTGGTCTTCACCATTCGGAAAAGAAGCACCCCGCTTGTCAGTATATAAGAGATGGAACTTGTAATGGAAGGGGAATTAAAAACTATTTCGGAATGTCTTTATTTTCACGAAGGTTGTCCTTAGAAAGACGGCTAATTAGAAAAAAGGTCGTCTTACGAAATTAAGGTGAAACGAAAGTTTTCCTTCCGAATTTCAACAAATTCGTCACTTCTTGATTCAACTCTTTGTTTGGCCAGTTCTTTCCATATACAGTATTGTACTAGGAATAAAAACCAAAACTTGAGTAAAATCATATTATCAAAAGAAAGTTCTTCTAGATTCAGATCCAAAACATGCTGGAACATAAAATAAGAAAGGGTAATATTATTCTTGAAAGAGCGAATCTTTTCTGTGTGATATTTTGCGTGTATTTTCTGGCAAACATACTTGCTTTCATGCCTCGGACATAACACGCAGTATCAATGAAGACAGAATAATAAAATGTTAAAGATATTCCTTCGTGAAAGGTGCGAAGAGGAATTCGTAAGGTATTTCGCTATTCGTCAGTAGATCTCGCAGCATTTTAAAACTCCGTTCACTTGAACATTCAATCACTTATTTTTGTTCAACCTGCTGTGGAAGGATTTTAAAACGTCCAGAAAGCTTCAGAATCACATTGAATTTTTTTTATGCTCCTCTCGGCACCTAAAAGCTCTACTGGATAAAGCTTTGATACAGATCCTTTGATCCCGTAATTTATATATTCTATGAATCGAGAGTGTTTCTCCGTTGGAAAGTGAGGAAACCCGTAGTTCTCGTCCGAAGGATGGTTCAGAATTCAGGAGTCTGGTCAGCAAATTGAAACGGTATTCTTCATGCACCAATATTTTGAATCAGATCATCCCATACCATGATATCAGTAGCAAGATTTGAACCCAGCCTCCGTTTTAATTTTCAAGAACTTTCTATAGGTTGCAGAATTGACTCGCGAAAATTTCTTGCTCTTCTTGAACTGGCATTTGGGGGACCCTTCACGTACAGCATCAGTTTCACACAAAAAAAATGCAACGATCAAATCGTTTCAATGAACAAATAATATTTCCAGAGCTTAGCCAAGTTCAATTTTAAGATTTCCGGGGATTTGGACGATTCGGTGGATTTCAGGCTGCCGACACAGTCACATAAAATGCGAAAGTGGCAGAAGAACTTTCTTCTGCGCCTTCTCGCAAAAAAAAAGGACCACTTTCAGCTATCTGTCCGGTTCTGCAAAATTTGGCGCAGAAATCAAGACAGGATTGACAATCATAACTGGGAAAATTATGTCAGTCCACGATCAATTCTACATCCATCAAAAATTCTTGAAAATGAAGCAGAAGACTGTAAACATGTATGAACCAAACCTCGAATTTCCTTTCCATCGAATCCCATCTTCCATTCCCGAAATTCTAAGCGAAAACCTTTTTCCTTACTTTCGTAAACATTCCCCATCGGGACTCTTGGAAGATTTTAAAAGCATTGGAAATACAGTAATGCACTATATACCGTTGCACGTTCAGGTAAAGTGAAATCAGGTGAGCTTTAAATGTGGAACGGATACGCTGAGATTCTCCCACCATAACATCAAAGCAGAGTCCTTTTCCAAGCCGACGAGGGGAAGATTGAAATTGCGTTTTTTTTTTGCTCGCAAAACCCAGGAAAATCGAAACGAATGAAGCTCCGTCCCAACGGCCCCTTTGCAAACCGGCGCCAAAATCAAATATGCCTGCGAATTCTCTCCCTCTCCTTTCCTCTCTTTCAGCTGGAAAGTGCAAAATTCTCCAACCGTCCACACTGAATTTCTGTTTTTTTTCTTCCTTATTCGCCTTTCTCTTCCTTTCCCCCAGACTAAGAACCACGCCGTTTGTTCCATTCTCAACATACACACGCTCTTGTAACGACGGCGACGACGACGACGACGACGAGGGAAAGATAAACAAACGTTTCGCTTATTTTCGCAGTCGAGATGCGTACACGCAAAAAAAAAAGTGCGAGAGGAAATAATTTGAAGAAGGAGAAGCAAGGGAACGAGACCTCACGAAAGCTGCATCACAATGTCCGCAGCATGTAAATGAAGTGAGGGAAATATCTGCCACGGCCACGACAAATTCTTCCCGACGGCTATAGGATACGAACGGAATTCCACAACTCGACTCTCATTTTGTTTTCCTGTGGATTTTGCACAGCAGGTGAATTCCTGAACAACCAGTTCTGTACGTAAAATACTTCACGATAACAAACGTCGGGTACGCTTCTATTTCCGCCCCTCACATTTTACCCGCGGAGCTCGCACCCATTTTTTGCAGACGGTTTCGTCTATAATTTGTTTCAAAGTCTGTTTTTTTTTAAATTTTATTTCAAGGCGATGGTAATCAACACAACTGTGGAATTTCTGCATCCGAAAATCTCGATCTAATCAAACCCGACATGACGTAATAGAAACTACGTTTTAAAAAAAACGTGCAATAGAATATCATTAGCCACTATTCCGAATAGCGTAGTTGAACCTCGCGATTTTGTTTCGTACAAAAAAGGGGACCAAAATGTCATTAGAAGCAAAAAATATGGCAGTGATTCAATTGTAGAATTGATTTTCTCTTCATGGCGACAATTCATTCAACATTCGTCGCGTAAAAACACATCTCGTCAACCAAATTAGACCCAACTTGAATTTAGTCACGCGGTTTCCAGTAATTCTTCTTGGTCAACCTGCCTCCGGAATTCATAATTCTGAATGGAAACCAGACTTGAAGAAAAGCTGTATTCACGGAATATAGCTGAGAATAAGTATCTACAAAGGGAAAATGAAAGTGTGGATATATGCGGAAAGGAACCGGGAGGATAATGATGAGAAAGACGAAAAGGGAACGCAATTCTGACACTGGTGACAACTCAGCGGCTGCATTTCAGCACGTCACTGTGACAGTGAGCGATGACACAGACGTGGAGCAACTATTATTTTCGCTGAAAAACGTCAGAAGAAAACATTAGCAAGTACGTTTCACGGCAGTATAGTCTTCAATCAGTGGAGGGTACACATGCTTCAACTACTCGACACTCCGAACAAAGGGCGAGTTTTCACGGGTCGCGTGAAATTCTTTCGAGTTTGCTCGCTAAATTCGTAGAGCTCTTTTCAGATTATCAAAAGTAACATTAACAGTAATTCAAAAGTAGAGGCAACGTAAACATACTGCACATTTCCGTTCAAATTATTCATTTCATTTAATGACTTCTTGAGAAGGCACGAAATCCAGGAAATTAAATATCAAACATCGAGGTTTCGATTTCGAAAGATAAATCGTCGATTGGATGCTGGATGCACGACATTCGGCAAAAATCTGGCAAACATTCACGGCATAATTTTTCTCTTTTGCTAAAACATGGGTCCGACTTTGATCTTGAAAACTGGAACGGAAATGGTTACAATAATCGTGGTGACGCATTTTGATAAGCTGCAAACATCAGGGTCAAGCAGAAACGACAGCCAAGTAAAAATTCTAAACCTTATTCTGTTTCCGCTACACAATTTTCTTTTAACTGCTCAGCTCATTGTACCTAATTACAAAACAGAACCGCATCCCAGAAACCCTCCACAGAACGAAAAAAAAATCCTACGTGAACAATTTGCCGTCTTTTGAGGGTGGGCTCGTTAACTTGTCGCGACACGGGACTCTGAGCCTGAATAGAACTAATTTAGCACAGGACTGTCAAGCAGATTCATACATCAGTCCTAATGGGATCTGGAGAGAAGTGCATTCAGACGCCCTCTGAAGATGCGCGTGTGCCTCGTAAAAAAATATGCGAACTTCACTCCAGGTTTTCAGCAATTACAGTATTTTCAAAATAAGAAAAATAACGTTATCAAAATTGGGCCACTGTTTTGAAATCAAAGAATTGCATGTTAATTATGCGTGCTGATTTTTGAAATCAAATTTCTTCGGCCTCGACGTGATGTTCTTGTTTCTCGGAAAATCTCGCGAAAATGGAAATTTCGCAAACCATCAGATGAGGGTCGACTTCCCGAATTCTGTACAGTAAAAGACTCGCTGCCAAAGCGATAATTCAATCGTTTCACGAACAACCATCAGAACAGACTGCAAAACTTGGAAAGCATAGAGAGAGAAAAAAATGAACTGAATACCGCATGTATGTGATTTTAGGACATAATTTTCATAGAAATACAAATAGAAGCCTTGGGTGCGACTTATACCTAAGAATAAAAGAAGAAGAAGTTCCTCGCAAATTTTGCCACCTGTAAAACATCCGGGGATTCTGTTCCTCGGCAATGCTTCGAGGATTTAAAATTAATATTTTCATGAATTTCTGAACACACTTCTGCAAGCTTTGTGACATTCAAATTTTACGGTTTCTTTCATGAATTGACTTTTAAATTGTTCCGTATCTTTCGCGAATTTTTCTAGAAAAAAATTCGAGGTACAATACCGTCATATGCAGGGGTGGAAAACAATATCCCAGCATTTTGCTTTTATCTGGTTGATTTCACTATTAAACGACGAATGTCATTTTCACAATCGCATCAATTGCTTCATCATATTTTTTTTCTCTACCACGACTTGAAAATTTGAATGTCCTCGTTTTTCGGAATTTCTTCCACATCATTCCGAAAAATCGAACAAGAAATGCGGGAGAAAACTCCATTTCCTTCGTTATAACTCTTCTAGGATCACGCGAAAATCGTACGACATCCAGAGGGACTATTTCGTATTTTGGCCATGAACCAAAGCCCCATCATCATCATCATACATAAGATTTCACGATTCATTTCAGCTGAAAATGCGCTTCGTTTTCCAAACTGCCATGATGAAGGCGGGTTCAGCGTCGTGATGAACCCTCTCTTATCTATTCTTACCGCCTTCGGGGGATTTCCTGTTTTTCTTTTTTCTTCTTCTTCTTCACNTTTGCACAGCAGGTGAATTCCTGAACAACCAGTTCTGTACGTAAAATACTTCACGATAACAAACGTCGGGTACGCTTCTATTTCCGCCCCTCACATTTTACCCGCGGAGCTCGCACCCATTTTTTGCGGACGGTTTCGTTTATAATTCGTTCCAACGTCTGTTTTTTTTTTTATTTTATTTCAAGGCGATGGTAATCAACACAACTGTGGAATTTCTGCATCCGAAAATCTCGATCTAATCAAACCCGAAATGACCTTAAAAGAAAGCGTGCATCGAAGTATCATTAACCACTATTCCGAATAGCGCAGTAGAACCTCGCGATTTTGTTTCGTCGAAAAAACGGGAACCAAAATCTCATCAGAAGCAAAAAATATGGCAGTGATAGAAGCGTAGAATCGATTTTCTCTTCATGGCAACAATTCATTCAAAAATCGTCGCTTAAAATTAAAAAAAACACATCTCGTCAACCAAATTAGACCCAACTTGAATTTAGTCACGCGGTTTCCAGTAATTCTTCTTGGTCAACCTGCCTCCGGAATTCATAATTCTGAATGGAAACCAGACTTGAAGAAAAGCTGTATTCACGGAATATAGCTGAGAATAAGTATCTACAAAGGGAAAATGAAAGTGTGGATATATGCGGAAAGGAACCGGGAGGATAATGATGAGGAAGACGAAAAGGGAACCCAGGGAACGCAATTCTGACACTGGTGACAACTCAGCGGCTGCATTTCAGCACGTCACTGTGACAGTGAGCGATGACGCAGACGTGGAGCAACTATTATTTTCGCTGAAAAACGTCAGAAGAAAAACATTAGCAAGTACGTTTCACGGCAGTATAGTCTTCAATCAGTGGAGGGTACACATGCTTCAACTACTCGACACTCCGAACAAAGGGCGAGTTTTCACGGGTCGCGTGAAATTCTTTCCGAGTTTGCTCACTGAATTCGTAGAGCTCTTTTCAGATTATCAAAAGTAACATTAACAGTAATTCAAAAGTAGAGGCAACGTAAACATACTGCACATTTCCGTTCAAATTATTCATTTCATTTAATGACTTCTTGAGAAGGCACAAAATTCAGGAAATTAAATATCAAACATTGAGGCTTCGATTTCGAAAGACAAATCGTCGATTGGATGTTGGATGCACGCAACTCGGCAAAAATCTGGCAAACATTTACGGCATAATTTTTCTCTTATGCTAAAACATGGGTCTGACTTTGATCTTGAAAACTGGAACGGAAATGGTTACAATAATCGTGGTGACGCATTTTGATAAGCTGCAAACATCAGGGTCAAGCAGAAACGAGTCAAGTAAAAATTCTAAACCTTACTCAATTTTCGCTCCACGATTTTCTTCTAACTGCTCAGCTCATTGTACCTAATTACAAAACAGAACCGCATCCCAGAAACCCTCCACAGAACGAAAAAAAATCCTACGTGAACAATTTGCCGTCTTTTGAGGGTGGGCTCGTTAACTTGTCGCGACACGGGACTCTGAGCCTGAATAGAACTAATTTTGCACAGGACTGTCAAGAAGATTCATACATCAGTCCTAATGGGATCTGGAGAGAAGTGCATTCAGACGCCCTCTGAAGATGCGCGTGTGCCTCGTAAAAAAAAATATGCGAACTTCACTCCAGGTTTTCAGCAATTACAGTATTTTCAAAATAAGAAAAACAACGTTAGCAAAATTGGACCACTGTTTTGAAATCAAAGAATTGCATGTTAATTATGCGTGCTGATTTTTGAAATCAAATTTCTTCGGTCTCGACGTGATGTTCTCGTTTCTCGAAAAATCTCGCGAAAATGGAAATTTCGCAAACCATCAGATGAGGGTCGACTTCCCGAATACTGTACAGTAAAAGACTCGCTGCCAAAGCGATAATTCAATCGTTTCACGAACAACCATCAGAAAAGACTGCAAAACTTGGAAAGCATAGAGAGAAAAAATGAACTGAATACCGCATGTTCGCGATTTTAGGACATAATTTTCATAGAAATACAAATAGAAGCCTTGGGTGCGACTTATACCTAAGAATAAAAGAAGAAGTTCCTCGCAAATTTTGCCACCTGCAAAACATCCGGGGATTCTGTTCCTCGGCGATGCTTCGAGGATTTAAAATTTATATTTTCATGAATTTCTGAACACACTTCTGCAAGCTTCCACTGTAAGTTTAAAATGCCAAAGAAAGTACTTAACTGAAAATTTAACAAGGCATAGAAAGCGCTTAAAAAGATCTTTTTTTAAGCTCCATGTTATGGCAGTATACGTCCCCACCTTTTGTTATAGGCAGCATTTTGCTTTTATCTGGTTGATTTCGCTATTAAACGACGAATGTCATTTTCACAATCGCATCAATTGCTTCATCATATTTTTTTTCTCTACCACGACTTGAAAATTTGAATGTCCTCGTTTTTCGGAATTTCTTCCACATCATTCCGAAAAATCGAACAAGAAATGCGGGAGAAAACTCCATTTCCTTCGTTATAACTCTTCTAGGATCACGCGAAAATCGTACGACATCCAGAGGGACTATTTCGTATTTTGGCCATGAACCAAAGCCCCATCATCATCATCATACATAAGATTTCACGATTCATTTCAGCTGAAAATGCGCTTCGTTTTCAAAACTGCCATGATGAAGGCGGGTTCAGCGTCGTGATGAACCCTCTCTTATCTATTCTTACCGCCTTCGGGGGATTTCCTGTTTTTCTTTTTTCTTCTTCTTCTTCACTCACATCCTCTTTCACACAAAGATCAGACATAAATCAAAGAAGAAGGCAGTACAATGTCGCTGCTGAGACTCGACAACATGTGCCAGTACCTCAACAGTATGAGCATCCTTCCGTTTCATCAACTTCGGAGGAGTCGGATTGCGAACGGAACATGATAACTTCTGTGGGATCAGGGAGCCGTGAAAAATATCCGAAGGCGGAGGAAGTTGGGTACGACCGAGGTTTCCCCACTTTTTGGATACTTGACGATGGACTGAATCGATGCGTGGAACGTCGGCACCAGCACATACTTCTTATTGGAATAGTCGAAATGCGGATTATGCATGCAAAATCTAGACGATTCATGGGCGAGAGAACGGTTACAGGACCTCAATTTTACTGAATAAAATCGCCTCGAAAATTTTGAGCAGAGCTCGAAATACTCTGCTGATTACTGGTTGCATTTCCCCTAATAATCACGGATGATCGACCGGCAATTTGAACAATATATTTCAAGAGACGGAATAAATTTTTCGATTTTCATTCGCAGCATCCCCCGTTTTTGTGAATTCGGTTTTTTTTTCAACTCAGATCATTGAAAGTAGAAAACTCAGAGGGAAATTTGCAGCGTGCTTTTCCACGAGGGCTGGAGTGGTTTGTTGGACGGCTGTCCTAGTCTCATGCGCCTTCGAATAATTTACCAGCAACCAGGAAAGCAACAAATGCACATGAGTCAAAGTGACATTTCGAGGTTGCCTCAGGCGTTTTCCCAAAAAATGTCTCGCAAGTTTTTCGTCCGAACGGCAAAGAAAAAGAACGACTTCCCTTGAGAGATAAAATGCGTTCCTCGCGCCCTCGGTTGAAAATTAGTTCTCCAGTATGCTTTTTTGCTTTTTCTTTTGTGATCATTCCTGAGAAAAATCAATAAAGTGAGGATGGAAAATTCGGAGAATCGACTTATTACCTTATTTACTCGAGTACAATGCTCATCCTTTTTTTTAAATTACAAGGAAAAAAAGGGAGTTCGCGTCATAGGTGGTTATACAATTTTTAAAAAGTTTCAGAAATTTAGGTGTGCAATAAAATTGATTCTAATGGTAAATTTTGGACCAAGTTTAGTAGAAAAAACAATTTTAACGGAAACAATCGGACATTAGTTGAAATCAGGTACTGTACAATTCATGTCTTAATTGAAATTTTGGTCTTTTTATTTTTGAAATATCGCAGTTTTCGAGTCATTGAAAATGGGTTGCGAGTCTCATTGGAAGATGAAATATTATACAAATTTTGGACAAAAAATTCCTGGTGAGCGTCTTCCTCGAGTTTGTTAGGCACTCGAGTAAATACAGGTATGTTTATTCTTCTGACATCGATTGCAGGTAAAAAAAATAAAATAATAATTGGAAATCTATATGACTTTGCTGTCCCGACATACGGACAGGTGAGCTTTCCCACAACCGTCGGGACTCTTCCTACCTTAAACTTTCCCGGCGCAGAGTTTACGTCACATCCGATCTGCATAAATTCCGAGATGGCATACAGCCAAGATCTCTCTATTTCCCTTTCATGAAATATCTGCCGTGAGCCGCGCAATGAGCTGCCGGAGAGAGGAATTCGAACCCGGAATCCCGACTTCGAAAGGTTCTTCACCTGCTGCGGCAGCTCGAGCCCTAGCTTGATCGTTCCCGTATACCCTCGCACCCCGATGGCAACCTGCCAGGATGCAAAGGAATATCCCCCAATAACAATCTGCAAACACAGTCTTCCCGCGGTTCACTTTCGAACAAAAAAAACAGAAAAGAAGTCTCTCTCCTCTCTTTAGGTTCAGAGTAGCTAGTGGCTGGCCCAAAAGTGTTCTTTTGCTGACGCCACCTCCCATTGTTCGACGAGAAGAAACAAGGGAAGCCTGCGTAATTAAACGAGTACTTTCCCTCTTGTTTTTTTGCTTTCTTTCTCCTCTTCTCTCGTATTCAGTAATAAGAAGTATCCCACAGGCCTGAGGGGAGAAGAAAGAGCCTTTTCCGAAATCGATCCATGACCTATACGAGCACTCGGAAAATTTTTTTTTCTTCAACCAGGGCATCAATCCATGGGCAATGCCCCACTGAAAAGTTTTCTTCCATGGTCCTCGAGCGAGACGAGGAAGCTGAAACCAGCAACGCCTCAAGCGGGAATGCACGAAAACTTTTGTGTTACAGAATTTCTGGCCACAAAAGGGCCGAGAATTTCGATTTTGCACCGAGAAATCATGGTATAGGAGTATGAGTGAATACGAAGGCTGGTTGAATACTAGTGTATGTTTTGGTCTTCCCCTCTTGAAAGTCTCGTTGAATTGACGGAGATGAACGCGATTCTTGAAATATATCAGAGCACCGTTCAGATGTTTGACATCCAAGGTTCAAAATTTAAATTAAAAGAATGCCCGCTTTCGTATTTCTAATCGAGTGCTGATTCATCCCAGAACAACTGAATCTTCAATATCATTGGAAAAAATTTCCGAAATATTGTTATTTCCGTCCGAGGTTTGACAAACAAAAAGTTTTCCGACTTTAACCATTACCGACGAAACATTTCGATCGGTGATGTGATGGGAAATTTCGAAGACGGAGCTGAATTTTACGAAAATGTTTTAAAAATAAATTTTCTCACGGTGCTCGAATTACACTATTATGATTTAAAAAACGTTTGAACATTAAAAATTCCATGTCATGTATTGAATTTACACAAGTTCGAACCAACCTCGTAACACAATTAGTGAAATACTGTATGAGAATCTCTTCAGAGCGGGGAATCCAATGCTTCTTAGCATTAAATTTAAAAGTTGAAAATCTTTTACAATTCTGCACGTATTTCAATAAAAGCCACCGAAACGCAGAAAAAAGATTAAATCTTGATTAATTCGGGCAAGTGCGTGATTCACGAGAAACGAAGCTTTCACGAAAGCACTTGAATTACAAACAAGCGAATAATGAGGTCTTGCTTGTGTATAGCCACGATGATGTACTGTATTTCATAAAGAAAGAAAAAGCGGTTGCATATGTTTTCCTGCAGTACTTGTTCATAAAGCACCATGTGCCCTTGGAATATGAGGTCAGGAAATCAAGAAACAGCAGCGAGTGCTTCAGTAATTCAACGTTTCCCAACCCGACCTTACTTTGCCCAATTCATTAAGGTTTCTTAGAAGTTCTTCGAGTAGTAGGAAAATGAATGTTGTTGTGCTTCTGTTATGATATTCATACAAGTTATGCCTACAGTAAGCATTTATTTCACTGCTGAACGTCGATTCGCTTTTCCAACAAATAAATACGTAGTCACCAAATTTTAATGAGTGATTACATTTTCGATGCGCTGGGGACAGAAATCGATTACAGAACATTCGACTCTTGATAATCATCGATGCCACGTGAACAAATTCGACACATGCCGATTGAGATTGGCATTCTTTTCACACAGTATCCTTCAGGATAAAACTATTTTGGACACATGAAGCCGTCTCGTGCCCACTTCAGTTTTGTTTCCTATCAACCGCTGTAACGGGGTGAAAATGGTATTCGTCAATGAAAAAATAACAATTAAATAAATCACTTTTTCTTATTTTTCTTCAATAATGATTTGGGAAGAAAAGCCACAAGTGTAAAAGGCTGTCAGAACTTTTCAGAAACCCTCATAGAACAATGAATGCATTGTGTTATCACCGGCGAGTCCCGAGCATCTGAGAAAATACGAACTCATCTTTTCTAATGTGCAGTATCATGAAAGCAGTGTTTGTTTCCATTTCGCGCTCTCGACTTTGTAAGGCAAGGAATGGAATATGGTAAGTCTTTTGGACACTGGAAAGTTTGTCGTCAGCTTTCGTGTTACCGAGTCTCTCCAAAAATAGTATCAGATGTGAAAGTGCGGTACGTGAACCCTGTAGAATCAGAGATCGAAATTTTAAATATTTTAATACGAAGACAATATTGCGTGCATTCGAGACGACGATGAGACGAATAAGTTCGAGTAATCATCACAAAATAATAATAATACATGATGGAGGATTACAATTCTCGGACCAACTTTCAAAGACTACAGTGAACTTGGAAACTCGATCGGAGAAAGGAGAACCTCAATCTAAGCTCAAATCAAGGTAGAATCCTGTTACTTTTATATTCCTAAATACGCTCAACATTTTTTTTACGCCACGAGGTTGCTATGGCTGTTGGAAAAAAAGCGCGTTCTTTAATAAGCTACCAAAATAGAGAGAAACTTTGATTCAACATGTAGTCCAATAAATATCTTGACTACAATATACTGCACTCGTTATTTTCCCCTGTTTGCTTCATGTTCCATTCCTCATTGTTAACCAGCCGCACAACCACACCTTTTACTTCCTTGATTCTTCAAAAGTACGCGGAAAATGATTTAAATCTTCAACATCAATAGTCATTGCCGTTAATATTCAGATTTGGAAAAGACGTCTGATCGATGACTCTAATTTTTGAATTATTTGCTGGTTAAGACAACAAACAGTCAACACTTAATCGAAAAAAGTATGGCCATCGCAGAAATTATTTGGGCAAAAAAATTCGGGCTCTATTAGATGGTACAGTACATTTTCGTGTTGCACAAAAGTATTATTTTAATTTGAACTCCAAAAAAATTATCAAATTATTGGTTTTTATACACATTAAAACAGGATCCTCGAAAAATTAAGTAAAAAGGGGGAAGCTTTCTTGAACCATGCTGGTATTAATCTGCCAATTAAAAAAAAAGAATTTACGACATATTTACTGAAAATGGTTCATCGGCAGCACGACACGTCTTCTATCTAAGCAAACGTGGTACAGTATTATTAAATCACCCGGAAGAGGCCATCGAATATTCACGCATGATGCAATTCAAAGCAAACGGATTCACATTCAAATTTTAATATCGTAGATAGGATCCTCCGCAAAGCAATTTCTTTTCTTTCTTTTTTTTTTTACCTGAAAATGCCAAGATCTCCGGTGAAGGCGCCGGTGTTGATGCCTGGGCGCCGTCGAACAGAAACATACTCGAATGGCTCGTCGTCATCAAGCATACTCGTCGCACAGATCCAAATGAACACATGGACCACCCGTCAAAGAAAAATCCCGACGATCTTCCCGACAAAACCATACGCAAAGTTTACAAAATAAAAAATCCACCGCCACGCGATCGTGCGTCACAACAGCACAGCGACGAGCGTGAGGAAATCACCGCTAGGCGATCGTGCGTCACAACACAACGACGACCCGCAAGCACATGCCTCGTACCCGGCGATCAGGGCACCGACAAGAACAACTGTCTAGAAATCGTTCTTTCTTTCTGTCTCTCTCTCTTTTTTTTTTTACTTTCTTGAAAAAA
>CAJPEX010002898.1:0-31982 GCA_905338405.1 Notodromas monacha
GCATTGCCTTTGCTTGATTACAATCTTGAAGTCACTCAATGGTTGTGGAGAAACTTAGGAGGACCCATTTCAGGTAAATCCACTTTCAAGTATTCAATAATTATTTCAGGATGACAAAATGATGTTAGCTTTTGAGAATAAATTTGAAGCATGACATCAATCATTAATGTGTCTGGAGAGATGTCAGGTAGTTTTCACAAATTGGTTCACTGTGTAAAGTTTCAAGCAGGGAATTTATAAAGTTAAATTCTCCTCCCTTCAGCAGAAAGAGAGTATAGCAAAAGGCAAGAGTTGCAAAATTTTTTCCAAATTCTAAAAAGTTCAACCTGGCATTGGTGATATGAAGGACTCCTCTGGAAGCACTAGGTGCATATCATGCTTGCAGTTTGTGGGGAATCAGGGATCCTGGAAAATATGAGAGAATACAATTGACCCCCTCAATTGTAACATGTACCATTTATGGATGTGGGTGGGATATGAGCAATACAGTCTACCCCAGCACAACAGATTTCATTTGTGCAACAGACAAGTCTTTTCTGTAAAAAGTCTCTCATGCAAATTTGATTATTTAAAATTATCATTTTTTATTTTTTTACTTTTTAACATTGATTTTGAACCAATAGAAGTCTGTTAGGCAGATTCAGTACATTTTTCAGGAGTAAAAACATCCTCCAGATTTAGTCCATTGTACAAAAATCCATCCTGCAGGTGGTCTGTTGTGCGGGGGTTGACTGTACATTGATTATCATCCACACACAGTTTACCCATCCTCTCA
Source organism: Notodromas monacha (assembly GCA_905338405.1). Classification (NCBI taxonomy): domain Eukaryota; kingdom Metazoa; phylum Arthropoda; class Ostracoda; order Podocopida; family Cyprididae; genus Notodromas; species Notodromas monacha. Next base: position 776 of record CAJPEX010002898.1, read on the forward strand.
GAGGATTAGTGTGAGACTTTCTTTTGTGCACTTTTGCAGATCTGATTCAGTGTGTTCATCTTGCAAGTGGACCCAAAAACATGTGAGAGCTTCAATGGTAAAAATATAGTTGATGTTTGGACAAGTCATCAAAATATTTCAGCTTGGTGATGGGCAGCATTTAAAACATGCCTGAACTACAGGAAATCTGTGGATTTGTTTGGACCCTATTTCATCCATTTAAGATGCCAACAAAATTTGAAGAAATTCTGGATGCATCAAGCAATTTGGACAATATATGGACATCAATTCATGAACTATTGTCAATATTACTGAGTGGAACTGCAAACTTTTGGACACAAATTTAAGTTTCTTGAGAACTCGCTTGCCATCTTCAAGATGCATATAGACAAGCATCAGGTTCCATTAGGAAAAGAGGGAATCTATTTGGAACAAATTTGAATTTTTGGTGAAAATGTTCGAATATGCTGAAAATACAGTACAGTATGTTATTTTAGTTTTACAGCAAGTTGAAAGTCATGTGTTCTTCATATGATGGGTTTATTGTCCCCGTTTACATTTTTCTCACTCCCTGTAATATATAAATTTAAAACTGGCTTTATAATCAATTCATAGACAAACTTCATTTGCTGCTTGTCAGAGTTCACATGGCTTGGATGATGTTTCCATCCTTGAACAATTTCATATAACTGCTGGTGGTTTGATGAAGCAGACACAATTTTGTGTGAAAAGGCAGTTATACTGCATGTCCCTTTAAAGAATGTGAGCTACTCAATTTAAGCATCTTTTTCTTCCATCTTGAAAAGCCAAAACACTGGGTAATGTTTGGCATTTTCTTTGAAAGAAAACATTGAAACATTGACCAATTCAGAGGTAAGCTCTGCAGAAAAATGAATCTTTTCATTCTATAGCATATCTGTAGAATTTTCTGGTCATAATACTCATAGATTTTTTAATTTCCCACTGGGCGTCCCTCCGCTTTTCTTGCATCCTTTGCCTGCTTATATCTCCATTGGTTTAATCCTTATTAAATTGGAAAATCTGGACTTTTTGTTTGAGTCAGGATTTGACAAAATAAATTGAACACAGAATCAGCCATTATGCAGCTGGATCCTCTTTGAAAATACTCTTTCAGGAGTTAGAATAATAACTTGAAATTAAAACAAAACCAAACACAAGCACAGCAGGGCAAGGCTTAATGAAAAACAAAATAATTCCCACCAAGACAATTCACAAAAAGAACACACAAATTTGCAACAGCTTTCTCAGAGATCTTCCTCCTTCAATAAGATATGACACTGGAATGCCATTTTGTCTACTGTTGAAGAGCAAGTTTCAAGAAAATTCTCCTCTCCCTCCTGCTTGACTGCCAGTTTGGCTCAAACAAATCAAAACTGGACCAGCCACTAAATCATGTGCCTGGATCAGGCTGTAGCAATGTCTTTTGCTGCTTTGTTCATGCAGTGGCATCTAGTGGCCTTACATAGTTCACTCCAAAGAAGTCCTCAGAAAGATTTTGGAACTACAAACTAGCATGCACCTCGCTGCTCATTATTTTGAATGTAAAATGAAACTTTATGTAGCAATAGTTATTGAATAAAACAGCACTGCAATACTGTGTGTTGGTCCTATGCATATGTTTGTGGGAATTTCTGTGATAATTAAGGCATTTTCTTAACTCTAGAAATTGAGGGGGAGGTTTTGTAAAATGGACAGAACTTCCAGGGAAATTTTCAGGAGTTAGATACGTGATTATGTACAGTTTGCAATATTGGTTCACATGTTTTGCAACCAGTTGATGAGACAAAGAATTTCTTTCTGAACATCTGGAAGTTCTGTATTCTCAGAATAATTTCATCTCGTCACGCATCTGCATATTCAATGCGAAATCGTGTGAAAATAGTCTACTGCAGTAATACTGCCTTTCATTACTTTTTTAAGTTTACTGGAATTCAACGACTCAAATGTATTGAATGGAATGTGATTTTATCTTTTTTGAAGCACATTTTCTGATAATACATAAAGGGCACGTTCTTGGAATAAAAACTTACAGAGGATGCTGATTTTATGTTTGCTTCAATAGCCATTTACAAATTTAGAACATGAATCAGAAATCTGACGCATGTAAAACTTGAATTTCCCAATTTGAAAACGTTCTTACTCAATTCGAGAAAGTCTGAACCAGTGTGACCCAACCTTTTTGGTCCATGCAGACTGACATGTTTCCAAAAACAATGTTTTTGGAGCAGCATATTTCCAAAAAAATGTTTGGACTGGCAAAGTGTCATTAAATTTTTGCTGACTCACGCAAGGTTTATTAGAAAGCCTTTAGGGCAGGTACTCAATGAATGAATGCATGAATGGACAGAAAGCTTTATTTTCTACTTTTCAGCATTCACAAGGTTCAATCAACATTCTCACATCCGAGCCCAATATCATCAGGTACTCAAAAGTTCTGCTTTTTTTTTTAGCAACAAATACATTTAGAGCCAATGATGCAGAATAGAATGTCTTCAAAATACAGTATTAGAGAGGTGTACTTGAAGAAAGGTTTCTCAGGATGAAAAGTTCAAATACTGTAGTTTATTTCAGCTCTTGAAAACTTGTGTGAAGTGCTACCAGGAGAAAAGCCAACTTTTATTCATCCTCAGATAATTTCCTCTGCCAATTCAATAGCCATTTACAAATTTAGAACATGAATCAGAAATCTGACGCATGTAAAACTTGAATTTCCCAATTTGAAAACGTTCTTACTCAATTCGAGAAAGTCTGAACCAGTGTGACCCAACCTTTTTAGTCCATGCAGACTGACATGTTTCCAAAAACAATGTTTTTGGAGGAGCATATTTCCAAAAAAATGCTTGGACTGGCAAAGTGTCATTAAATTTTTTCTGACTCACGCAAGGTTTATTAGAAAGCCTTTAGGGCAGGTACTCAATGAATGAATGCATGAATGGACAGAAAACTTTATTTTCTACTTATCAGCATTCACAAGGTTCAATCAACATTCTCACATCCAAGCCCAATATCATCAGGTACTCAAAAGTTCTGCTATTTTTTAGCAACAAATACATTTAGAGCCAATGATGCAGAATAGAATGTCTTCAAAATACAGTATTAGAGAGGTGTAGTTGAAGAAAGGTTTCTCAGGATGAAAAGTTCAAATACTGTAGTTTATTTCAGCTCTTGAAAACTTGTGTGAAGTGCTACCAGGAGAAAAGCCAACTTTTATTCATCCTCAGATAATTTCCTCTGCCATTGTCTTTCCAAAATTTCACATAAACATAATTACATAATGGACTTCATTACTACTTTCAAGAGATTTAACATGCTGAAGAATATTTCATGCAGAACAATTCATTTGCAATCAAACCTCTCTATACTACAGTATGTTGAATTTCAAGGGACCAAAAAAAATTTGACTTATGGAGGTTTCATCTTGAGGGGTTTTTGAGTTGAAGANAATTACATAATGGACTTCATTACTACTTTCAAGAGATTTAACATGCTGAAGAATATTTCATGCAGAACAATTCATTTGCAATCAAACCTCTCTATACTACAGTATGTTGAATTTCAAGGGACCAAAACAAATTTGACTTATGGAGGTTTCATCTTAAGCGGGTTTTGAGTTAAAGAAATTTCAGTTACAGAACCAAATTTTTTTGTGGAAATCATAAAAATTGCCCAAAATTGGAAATGGTAATTACTGGCCTTTAAATTGTTTGCCCCACAAGTTGACCTGCTTTGGCCAATTTTTGTTGTGGCTTTTTTCAAATTATATGTTGAATTTCATGGAGTTTCTTGCAATTTGACTGATTTTGAAATTTCACCCTGGTCTGGCAATGGATTGGGGTCAAAGTGCAAGATACTGTACCACCTGCTGTATGCAGATGATGGGGATTTAATTGTGCTTTAGACTGTTTGATGACTTTGTACTTTTAACACAAACTGTCATATTAATTAGGTCACAATTAAAGGTGTTGTGTCTACTTAAGGACGGTGTACCGTAGTTCAGGTCCTGGGGGTCGTTCTTAAAGTGGTGCACCACCAGCATCAGCACACAGGACATTGTGCGAGAACTCGCCAAATGGCTTCCAAAGGAAAAGTCCTCTCAATGCCTCGACTCGAGTCAAAACAAGTCCTGCATCGTGGTCGGGAACAGTGCCAATTTGCTGGGCAAAAACCTGGGCGTCGTAATCGACTCCCACGACGTCGTGTTCCGACTCAACACTGCCAAAACCCGGAATTTCGAGTCCGACGTTGGGTCAAAGACATGCATGAGGATCATATATCCGGAAAGTGCTTCTCTAGTCGCCAACAATCAGAGCCGGGAATCCGAAATACTCTTTCAGGCTTACAAAGACGAGGATCTTTTGTGGCTACTTCTTGCCAGTGACCAGCGAGTCAACTCTGTGATCCGGGATTCGCTCTTCCACGGGCTCAAGTTCTGGGCTAAGGTAATTTGCAGCTTTTCTGCCAGTTTGTCATCACTTATGTAATTTTTTTTCTACCTACATTGGGCAAATGAACCCCCATCTGATACGTTTCCAGCACTCAGGTTACCTTGATTCCAGTATATACTGTACTCCAAGAAATGCCCCTGGGTTCATTTGCAATTTTCAAAATTTCCCCCAGCCTTCAATAGAGCATGGAATCTTGTAGAGAACACCAATTAAAGTACTGTATTTCCAAAAGTTGAAGCTGTGGAGTAAGAGGGAAAGAAAAATTGGGAAAATACCAGGGGGAAATGGGAAAGAAATTGGATTTCCTGCTGATTTTTGAAAGTGAGACATTATTGTTTGAGTGTTCAAGACTGGATTGTGGAGAGGATTATTAGGCCACATCTTTTCTTTGTCCCAGACAGTCAAAGAATATTACAACCTTACTCAAAGAATATAATGCTGTAAAATCCTGTTACAACAAATACCAATAAAAAAAATTTTCAGTATAACAACCTTTTTATAGGTCCCAACAGATGGTACTGGGTGTAGGTGGTCAACCAGTTTAGTACCAGCGCGTGGGTGACCAACAGTTCGTGGCCAACCAGGTTGACGGTCGGTCCCGTCAGGAACCGGAGAGGTTAGGGGTCAGGTGGTTTGACGTCAGGCCAGTGGTGATTGTTGGGGCACCCAAATAATTGGGTGACAAGAATCATGCTGATTCTTTCTGGAATTTGGTGAGCAGAATGGTATCCTACCACAGATTATTTTTTTTACAAAATTCTATCTTATAAAAATTTTCACAAAAAGAAAAAACTGATGAAACCCAACCTAACTTAATCTAACATATTCTAACCTAACGTAACCTAACCTAAACTAACATAACATAAACTGACCTAACCTAACGTAACATTGCTGAAATGTTTAAAAAAAAATTGTGGTGGGATACCATTCTGCTCTCTGAATTCTGAAAAATAAATCAGCATGATTCTTATCACCCAATTCTTTGGGTGCCCCGACAATTGGGTGACCAAACCACAGTTTGCTGGGCTGGAGATTGGTGATGCCAAGAACTGCCCTGGCTGGTGGTTGGACCAACCTGCACTTGACAACCGGCGGGTGGGCTACCGTGAATTGATCAACCAGCAGGTGACCAGACACGCCAACGGATTTCCTGTAGGTTACATGTTAAAAATTATCATTACAACAAAATCTCTGATTCCAGTATAACAAACTTTTTTGAGGGCTATGTGATTCTTCCAATAACAAATCCACAATGAAGGCTGGCTCAGTCTCAAATTTCCCACTCTAGTTGTAACTGTGACTTTAGTTCTTGGAACATGAGTTGTTGTAGGTGATATCAAGAACAGAAATTTTCCAAAATTCACATGAATAACATCTCTTTCAAAAGTTTTTCATGGGTTAGGATTTAGGAATAATGGGGGGGGGGGGAGAGAGTTTTGAGGAAAGAAGTGAACCCAAAAACTTGAAGGTAAAAGTGGGCTCTTCTTGCTTTTGAACCCCCTCATCCAATGTTTAAAAACTAAGCTTTTTTTGAACATCCCTTGTGAATCTAGGCAGAAATTTTGTATAAAACTTGATGTTGGCAAAAAAGTGATGAAGTTCACCTGTTATTCAGAGTAAAAAATGCTATAGCCATTTGAATTTCTTGTTGAAGATCAGTTTTTGAGATACAGGGAAGCATCTGAAAATGCCACAAAAGGAAGATCTCAAATATATGCACATTTAATTTTTTTAGGTTTTCCGGTAATAAATAGTGTCTAAAATCTGGTTAAAACAAATTATTTCTTTGTCGTTTGAAAAAGACTCCAGGGGTGTTCAAACAACATTACTAAAAATGACGTACGTCGACCAGTCTGACAATCTCCGACCGATCATAAGGGAACTTGAGGGAAATTCCGGTCTACAAATATTTTCAGACTGCCATCCATTGGGGACTATTTAGGCATTTTCTTGCATCATTTATGGTAATTCTGCCACCAAAAACAAAATGGGAGAAAATGGTTCATTGTGAATTTTCTCAACTCCGGCCTTGCAACCCAGGTTCATCCAGATGACCTTTGGTTGAGCCAGAATTTTTCCCCGCCTTCGGAAACGTGCAGACTTTGAATCAGCATTTAAATCCCCCACCACTATCCAAAGGTTAAAATATGGCAAGTAGAAATAAGCCTCCTGTCTGTTTCCGCGATTTACAAATTTTAAAAGCTTGGTACTCATGAGTTATGTGAACACAGACAAACTAGTCCTTCCTGATTCAGCATCTGTTTAAATTTTGACATGCTCAGAGCTGCCAAGATGAATTGCTGCTGATAAATGTTCCATCTTCTGGATGAAGCATTCAGGGTCATTTCTGTAGAAATGAAAATGTCATCAGGATAGGTGATATATGATATCCAGTTCAGCTTCTTCTGCATTAAAGTCATGAGCTAGCCAAAATGCACTAATGCATCAAGTACAAATGGTGCACAGCTGATTCCCCACAGGAGGTGCAGAAAGTGAAAGAATTTTGGGATGCATGTGGCATTTGGTTTTTGCTCAGTTTGATTGATGCTCTGCAACACTTGTTTGTGTTTATTGGAGCTATACCTGTATACCTGTGCTAACTCTTTGCAAATACCGTGAGACCCTGATGATAAGCAAATACCCCATAACATACGGACAATTCAACTTTTTTAGGGACATTTGAAAACCAAGAAATCTGGCGCAACATCTGGACAACGGTTCAGGTTAGGGACACTTTCTCAAATTTTCCATCAAATCAAAACATTTAATTTTTCAATTTTGACATTTTCTGAACAAATCAAACTTGTTTTGATCCACCAAAATTGGAAATATATTTCATGATGAATTCACTCTAGTTCATCATCAAAAGTAAACTGATTTTGTGATTCTTTTTTCAGAGTTGTTCTATCATCTGTGCATATTCTGGCAAGGCTTATTATGTTTCTATGCTTCTTGATCTCCCTTTGATGCCAAAAGATCATATTTCATGTGGTTTGGTTCTGTACTGTTGCTCCACAACTTGAAGTTGACAAGGAAAACAATTTTATTTTTATTTTTGAGGACTTCTTTCTAATTTTTGACAAAAAGAAGCAATTGAATGCATTTGCATTGAAGTCTAAAGGAAAAGGATACTTGACTTAGGGACATTTCCACATCAGGACACTCTTGATGCACCAATTATGTCCACATATCGGGGTCTCACTGTATTGCCCATCACCAATTCTTCAACATAGCACCACTGGAGGAGAATTTTGACAATTTTGGGCATGATGTTGGTGCCTTATTGGCATGAAAAGCTGGAAGCAGCAGGACATGTAGCGCCAGGGTCTGCAGCATTGCCAGCCATGATGTCTTCATGTTTGAATGCCTTGTACTTTATTGTTATCTCTTGCAGAAGGACTTGAAGAAGGACTTGAACATAATTTGAATGAGCTGGTAATTCTGATGTCACATTTGTGGGGGTCCAGGCACCACACATCAAACATTCCTTGAATTTTCTTTAAACCAGCTCAAAAGTATGCAAATCATATTTCTCGCATATTTTCAGCCACTTTGATACTTTCTTTGGAAAAACATCAATCATTGGTATCTATCAAGTTCCAGGTATAAGTGGAAAGAGTACCATGCAAATGATACCTCATAATTCACCAAGAAACACTGACGGTTTAAAATTTCTAAACAGCAGCCAAACATCTCTTCAAGTCAATTTTCAAGGGACCAGCAAAAAAAATTGACTCACGGGGGTTTTGACTTTGGCAGGCTTGAGTTCTTGCGGTTTGAGTTACTCAACCAAGAATATTTATTATGATGAACATAAAAATAGCACAAAATTGTAAATGAAATTTGTGGCCTTTTTAACGGATTCCTAAATAAGTTGACATGATGCTGAACTTGAAAGCAGGGGTTCATTTGCCTGTTTAGTCTTTTGCTTCATATCAAAACGCATCAAATTATGTTTTTACTGCTTTTATCATTTCCGGTTGTCACAAAAATAACAGTCAAGCCTCAGAATATTCAACTTATTGAGGTTTGAAAGAAAAAACTTCATTAAGTGAGGTTTTTAATGCTTTGTTTTTCTTTTGGGCATTCCGACATGGATTGAAAAAATTAACTTGGGAAAGATTTTGACTCGAGAGGTTCAACTTATCAAGGTTCACCTGTAACTGAATTCTACATATTTATCATTCAAGCCAAATTATTGTTACAACAAACTTGTTACAAAACAGATAATACATCTGTCATAATTAGTAGGTACTTCTGGTGAAATGAAGAGAACATGCTTGAACTATATATATTACTTTCCTTCCATTCAACCCACCCTTTAACTTAATTGTTGCTTGTCTTGAAAAATAAAATTCAAAAAATGAACTGCATCCAGTAGAAATGCTACTGTATACTCTCTTTTGAATCAATTTAATCTTTCATGCCTGCCTGCTTTTACAAATGAAGGGACACTTTCCTAGCATATGCTATTTATTTGAAGAATTTCCAAGAAATATGCAGTCATGTTCTTTTATCTTTTGAACACCATGAGTTTTCTACAGAACGTTTTATTTTTATGAAGTTGAAATGCTTAGTCTTTTTCACTTCTACTCACTTTTCTGTGATTTTTTTCTTCAAATAATTCCTGTATCCCATGATGTGCAGAATTAGGGCCAAATATCTGTTTCACATAATATGAGATTACAGCCGAAAATGAGTCTGTCACAATGAGTTTTTCATAACATGGCACCTGTGCAGAACTGCTGCTGGGACCAATAATAAGAGAAAATTTGTTGTTTAATGAAAAATGCTTTGTAACTAGATTTCTTTTTAACGCACTTGCACTGCCTATGTATATGTACATATGCACAGGTACCCAACCCAAGCACCTACTCGTCCAAAGTCCGCAGAACCTTCGTGCTGAACCCATTGATGATGCGGAATGTGCGACTCGTGGCGGGTTTGAAGGGCAACCCAACCTCGGGCCTCGTCGCCATCGTGTTGGCATTAAAGTCCTGCAATTCCGTGACCATTGCCGGGTTCGGGTACAGCAGGGATCGCAGTGTGTCCGCACATTACTACGAAGTCAAGGAGAGTTCCACGATCCTCAACAGGAAGAACCCAGGGAGACACTCGGTGCGAGACGAGGCGAATTTCATCGCGAGACTCGCGGCTCGCCATTTCATCAAGAACCTGACGCCATTTCCGTGATAGGATTTTGCCTCTCTTTTTTTCTTAAATTTATTTCCTGCATGTCGTGTATGTCCTCATGTATAATACCAAGTCATTCAAGTGCAAACGAAGTAAAAGAGAAGCAGAACCACTTCCCATAGGTACAGAAAACAAAACTGAGGAGTGTTGGACTATTAGATAAAGAAATATGTTACAGTATACTGAGCAATAAAACAAAGCATTGAGATGGACACGGAAAAGAAGGCTCCATTCTTTTATATAGTGGAATCTTGTTATAACAAATCTTACTACAAATTTTCCTCTACACAATGGATTTTTCCCAAGTCCAAATCTGCAGTTACCGTTGATGAGGTGTAGCTTAAATTAATCTCATTTTAACAAATCAATTTTTTAAAAGCTCTCTGCTTGGTTAGAATGAAAATCTTTCCTGAATGTCAAATTTTTCCGAATATTTTTTTCCTTTCAGTCTTGAATTTTGTAGTTCAATTTTTCAATAATAACATGAAACTCATTTTGAGTGTATATATGGTGGTGATGGACAGGAAATATTTCTGCCTCAGAATAATTCAACTTTTTTTTCAAGTCCTGGCAGTTATCCTCAAGATGGAGCAGTTTGAATAGATCTTGTTTTAATAAATAAATTTTTAGAGTCTCTCCAGTTATAACAAAGTGTTTCCCCTACAGTCCTCATTTTTCCCTGAGATTTTTGAAAATTGTTTCTCAATTTTCACATTATTTTTGTCCCATCCCCCCCCCCATTTCTTGTGGCTCATCATCATCCCTAGAAAATGGACAGGATTGTACATGCCTCAGAGGAGTTACACTTTAAAACCAGGAAGCTAAATATTGGTTACATTCTCTTCCCGGGGAAATTAAATAAATGTACCCTAATTAGTTCATTCAATGTCTCCAGAGTCTGGAATCACAGTCAACTTGGAGCTGGGAATTCCAAGAGCCACAAAAATCTGTGAACATTTTTTATAATGCTCTTCAGTGTTGAGTTTCATTTTAAATTTTTGAAGTCATTGATAGTTAATTAATATATTCAGAGAGGAGGCAAACAATCATGTTTTCAAGTTTCTAATAAAGCAAGTGGAACAAGTGTGTGGTGAAGAAAAGTGTGCAGAGTAAAATCTATGATTATTTCAAGCAGTGAAATTCTTGTTCAGATGTTCAAGGGTCATTTCTATGAATACATTCATAAATCTCAATACAAAAAACTTATTTGTTACAAATTCTCTCCTGGTCCCTGGGATTCCATTGTAACAAGATTCTAAAGTACTGTGATTCACTTTACCTAGTGCCTTCAGCAGGATATCAAATGGAAATGTTTGTGGAAATATTTTCCATAATGATTTGGATTCATCCACTCTAATCTTGTCCTATCAAGCCATTGGATGTCAGCAGGTCCTTTTCCATTGTGCAGTAGTGCCAGTAAATTTTTTCACACTTCTGCATCTTGGTTTGACCAAAGGTCACCCAAATGCAGATTTAGCTGGGTAGCCAAAGTCAGGACAATTTTGGGACAGGGAAAACCAATTTTCTCTTCATCCCTCAATGGTAATCGTATGGAATGAATGCAGAAAAAAGCAACCCAACAGTAACTAATTTTTTTTACAAACATTTTTCTGCCAGATTGCAAAAAACAATCCAGGAATTTTCCCAAATTTGGCTTTGAAGGTTATGCTAGGTACTTCATTTCTTTTTTTTTATTCTGCCTGTTGCACAAAATTGTGCAAATAAATCCCAGCAACGCTGCCCAAGGGTAGAAGAGAATGTATTTCTGTTTGGTCTTGCATGTGATGAGGCATATACAAGAACACCCAGTTACAATTAATCTTGTTTTACTGAATTTTCATTCAATCCCGGCAGTTTTTCTTCACAATATGCCATACATACACATACTTCATGTGTTGTTTTAATTATCAGTTCATTCTGCAAAGATGTACAAGGGATTTTATCAAAGAAAAGTTTTTGCAACATTCTGAAAATAAACATGGAATCAATTTGGCAGAAAAGCACAACTCCGAATTTAATGTCTGAATATATTCAGCTGATGTAGGCAGAAAAATCTCAAACCGAGAGAACAATGACAAAACAGAACCACAAGAAAATTGTGACAAAAATACAGTTAGACAAGGAAAAAGAAATACTGTGTGTCAACAAAGTGAACCTTGATGATCCTCATCAGCACTGAATGAACCGGTTTCTTTTTGACGAATGGCGGTTTTTGAGACTCCTTTTTCGCGGTCAGACGTCAAGGATTCTGCCGAATTTGCGCGCTGAACAGAGCTCAGGAATGTGTATCCGCTGCTCGCCAATGGGACGGGATCATCGTGCAAAACACAGGTGTCATCATTCACCAGCTCTTTATCTGACAAAAAAAATGATAATCAGCAATATACTGATGGTTATGAGTATACAGTGAGACCCCCACATGCAGACACCATGACGTGGGGAGAATACAACATAGGGAAATTTATTTTTCAATAAAAAATCATAAAAAAACCCCAACATACTTACACTGATCCAACATGGGGACATTGCTCAATACAATTCCCTATAAATTTTAGGGAAATTGACTTTTATTGGGCTTAATTGCAAGAAAAGTATATTTTCAACCCTACTGAGATCCATGCAAGAAAAATTCTTTGGTACTTTTCCCATCACTTTCCCATCAATTCTGCTAATTTTAAAGAATTACCTGCACAGAGGGACTTCCTTCTCTCCTTGTGACTTGGATTTTATTTTTACAGATGCCAACATTTCAATGAACTGTACAGCAGTATATTGTTCAATACTCCAAATTTTCTTCTTGGGTTGAAAATATATTCACTGAATCAAATTCAGAGGGCAAACCAAATTTTTTTCATAGAATTCTGAAGAGTATTTCTTCCATAAAACACCCATTAAAAATTATATAATGTAAGTCTATGAGAAAACAAGACTTGACTTATGGACACTCTTGAATCTTGATGCACCATTACATCACCTGGGGGTCTCACTGTACATGCCACGCTTCATTTGGCTAGTAAATTACAAACTAGGTGAGCATCAAAGAACAAACATAATTTCTTCCAGCAGCTGCTTTTGTACTCAAACCTTAATTTTCTCAAGTCAGGATTTCGCAGAGTATGGGGAAGCATTCAGAGTAAAGAGACCCAGGAATATGGACAGCACCCTGACAGGATAGGCACAATTGGACTAGGTACTATAGGAGACATTTAGAACGTTAAGAAATCTGACCCAAAAACTTTAAAATGAAAGTCACAAAACGATTTGCTACGTCCGAGTTATCCCCCTAAAGACTTAGATGTCATTCCGCCATACGCTGCTGTTGTTGCGCGGAAATGAGCTTTAAGAGTTTTTCGAAGCGACCTCTACCTATCACAGAAACAACTTTCGGAGCATCGTTTGTCCGCACTGTTCAGATGTCAATTTTTTTTTCAAGCCCCGCGTGTTTAAAATGAAACTCAAAAATTAGTAAACAAATTTAGGAATGAAACAACACATTGATCATTTTCAATGGGCGATGAACTGTTTGGAAAAACTGTTTTAAAGTTCTCGTGACGGAGCGATCTCTATATTATCATCCCCGCGTTCGAGAGACGATTCAACTTTCGTTCGTAAACTACATGTCACATCTCACCAGGCGTAACTGGCTTCGCCCCGTGCACCCGACACCGACGATCTCGAGCCTGGGTGTAAATGACCTGCCTCCACCTGATTGGATCCTCGTGTGGCGACGTGATGGCCACTCCTTGGATCTCCCAAGGATCCCTGCAGCAAGTGCAGCTGTTGTTGTTCCTCGCGTCTCGCTTCAGCTCGCTAGTGTCCCAACAAAAGGCTTCTTCTCCGAACCCATCCGGGATCCGCATGAGTTCGTGGGCGGACGGAGAGCTGTTGAGCATCACAGACGAGTATTTGCTCAACAGCAAGGGGGAATCGCCAGCTGTTCCAGGTTCCTGTGCCGGGAACTTTGTATCACTTGGCTTGAAGTCACGACTCATTTCCGAAGGTCCCAGTTCCTGAGTAATAAAGCATGCACAACAACAAAGGATACAGTACTTTCAGGGTTATACAGAATTCATTTACACAGTGAAGCCCAGATTGCAGACGCACTCCGAAAAAATTAAATGATTCGACGTTGGGACACTTTGAATTGGAAGAATCTGCTCCCAACATCCGAACAGTGACTCAAAACACAGATACTTTTCCAACGCGTATATTTAGAAAATTTCGAATGTTTCGTTTTTCAAAATTTCAAATTTCTTGGAGAGATATGTAAGCATCTAAATTCACATAAAATTTAGTCAACCCCTCCATGATGGACCAAATTTGTGCAACAGAGTTTGTGTGAAAAGTTTGTTATGCAAATCCAGTTATTAAAAAATTAAATTTTTTTTCACTGTTTACCATCATTTCTGAAAGAACAGTAGTTTTTTATGTGGATTTAGTCCATTGCGCAGGAGGGAAAACTGTCTCCAGAAGCAGTCTATTGTGCATAAATTCATTGTGCAGGGGTCAACTGTACTACAAGATAATTTAATCATAAAATTACCCAAATTCATCATCAAAAACTGGCTAATTTTTTTCTTTTTTGTTTTTATTTTTTTTTTCAATGGGAGTGCTCATTTTGCTCAGTGCAGTTTTTGATGATGAATTTGGGAACATGTCTTTCTATACGTATAGAAAGACATGTTCTTTGTTTCTTGAGGGCCTAAAATGCTATTAGATAAGATTCTGTTTTGCTTTCTTCTGTACATTTATTTTCTGTCTCTGAAAATTGAGAAAAAGAATCGCAGTCCATTTTTGGGTGGATTCTTTAATAATTGATTTTCTGCTGGAGAACCATTTATAATATATTCCCATTGAAAATATATAAAAAAATATCAGGAATGCAGACATTCAGAAATATAGGAGACAAGGTGCAATCATCAATTGCCTTTACATCTGTCTACTTGGAACAATACAGTAGAGAGATTTTGAAAGGTTTTCCAATTTTTCAATTCAGTAAACCCCCAATATTATATGGAGGACGTGTTACCTAAAAACGTGTTGTCTGAAGACAACAAAATTTTACATACCATTTTTCATACTTAAGATTAAAACATTTTTGACTTAAATGTATTGTCTGAAAAGTGTGTTGTCTCTAGTCTGTGGCACAAATTGAGTTTGTTGGGCACAGGGTTGACTGTATACCATATGTACAGTCAAAAAAAATTAAGTCCTTTGGATATATCCAATGGACTTACTTTGTACAACAGACAAGTCTGTTGGACAGAAAGTCCTTTAGAGTAGACAAATTCATTGATATAAACAATTAAAAATTTCAGTCATCAACACTAATTTTAAACCAAAAGAAGTATGCTTGGCAGATTTTGTCTGTTGGGCAGGAGGAAAAACTGTCTGCACAGAGCTGGTCTGTTCGACAAAAATCCCTAATCCAGAGGGAGGTCTGTTATTAGGCTGTGGGCCACTGTATATATACAGTACTCACAGCATTATTCAAACCCAGAATCATGACTTCTTGTTCACTATCCTTCAGATGAGTATGAGTACCACCACCACCACCACCACAAGTAGCAGCAGCAGTAGTAATAGTAGTAGTGGTAGTATTATTAGCAGTCATCATAACTTGCTTCACTGCGATGGAAGAAGGCAAGCTGGTGGCCGAGGACTCGGAAGTCCCATTCATTGGACTCGGGGGACTCCAGGTGGACACGAAAACGTCACTTTCCGGACTCCTGCAATACAGACTGCTGTAATAATATACCTCCTGCACAATGGATTTTTGCACAACAGACTTCTGTTGTTTTAAAATGTATGGTAAAAAGTATGAATTCTAATTTTGTAAAAACTGAATTTACATAACAGACTTTTCACACAACAGAGTAGTCTGTGGCACAAATTAAGTTTGTTGGGCACAGGGTTGACTGTCTACTATGTACGCAGTCAACAAGTTAAGTCCATTGGATATAACCAATGGACTTAATTTGTGCACTGGACATGTTGTTGGACAAAAAGTCCTCCAAAGTAGACAAATTCAATGATATAAAAATTAAAAATTTCAATCAACAGCACTAATTTTAAACCAAAAGAAGTATGTTTGGCAGATTTTGTCTGTTGGGCAGGAGGAAAAACTGCCTGCAAAACTGGTCTGTTTGACAAAAATCCCTAATCCCTAATCCAGAGGGAGGTCTGTTATTAGGCTGTGGGCCACTGTATATATACAGTACTCACAGCATTATTCAAACCCAGAATCATGACTCGTTGATCACTATCCTTCAGATGAGTACCACCACCACCACCTCCACAAGTAGCAGCAGCAGCAGCAGTAGTAGTAGTAATGGTGGTAGTATTATTAGCAGTCATCATAACCTGCTTCACTGCGATGGAAGAAGGCAAGCTGGTGGCCGAGGACTCGGAAGTCCCATTCATTGGACTCGGGGGACTCCAGGTGGACACGAAAACGTCACTTTCCGGACTCCTGCAATACAGACTGCTGTGCTCGTCGCAATGCACGCCGAGGGTGTCGCCGAAGCAAGAGCCCGGGTTTGAAGCAGCCATCAGGTTGATATTGTTCTGCTGGTGCAGATGAGACCCGGGTGCAGGAAGAGTGTGAGACCTGTCCAGGTTGCAGGCAGGCAGGACGAGTTTCACGTGGAAATGGGACATGCGCCAGAGCCGGTAGGCCAGGAGGTGGGTCCTGCAACAAAATGAACCAGATATACAGTATATACAGCTGGACTCTCTTTCTTTTTCACCCACTCTCTCTCTCTCTCTCTCTCTCTCTCTCTCTCTCTCTCTCTCTCTNCGGACACTGACTTGACATATGGACATTTTGTGATAAAATTGCAAATACATTTCAGGCCAAATTACAAGAAACAGATATTTCCAACCCCAACATTGGTGTAAGAATAGTTCTTAGGCATTTCTCTCACAAATTTATCATCCACTTAGCTAATTAAAAAAGTACCTCCAGCAGAGAGGGACTTCCTTCTCTCTTTTTCACTCGAATATTATTTTTACGGAGAATGCCAACATTTCTATGTACTGTATACAGATTACAGAGGTAACAGTATTCAATTCCCAAAGGCCCATATTGTGCTGAAATGTATTGATTGGAATCAGTTTGAAATGTGAGACAATTATGATTTTCATGGAATTATTGTGAGTATTTTGTACAAAAAACCCCAATTAAAAATTATACAATGAAAGTCTACAGGAAAATGATACTAGGAACATTTTGACTTAGGGACACTCTCGATACACCAATTACCTCTGCATCTTGGGGTCTCACTGTACCAATTTCCTGTTGCGCATCATCTTTAGATGGTGGCCAGGAAATGTATCTGGCTTAGTAGAGTTCCAAACTGGAAAAAGGGAAAGCTAAAGATTGATTACATTCAGCTGACTGGCAGGAAGCCCCTAAAATAAAAGTATCCTGATGAATTTATCATCCAATTTCTCAAGAATCTCAAAGCAGAGTGCCAACTTGGAGCTCAGAAATCAAACAGCCACCATAATCAGGGAAAATCTCCACTTTTCTAATGCTCTTCTGCGTAGATTTTTCCTTAGTTTTCATTTCCATCATCAGATTTGGCCTTTTTCTATAACACATTTATTTTCACAGATATGGCAGAGAAAAAAAAGAGACTACAGCTTACTTCAGATAAATAAAACAACAACTGTACTTTTTCTGTTACTGAATCCAAGAATCTCAATACAGTCCAACAAATGTTTAATTACTTCACATTTTTTTATGGTCCCTGGGTGTTTGTTGCAGTGATATGCTACTGTATAAAGAATATCTGTTTTGTCTGATAGGGTTCCCCTACCCCTATTGTATTAGTTTTTTACACAGGAATATTCTCTCTACAAGAAAGTAATGTTCTGGCCCCTTGGATTTTGTTGTCCACCTGTGAATAATGTGAGACATTTGATCATTTTTGTTTCAATTGTATGGTTGCCCATTGATTCAATTGTGGTACATTGTCTGATGAAACTTTGAATGAAAAATACTGCAGAAGAGAAAAATAAATAAAATGGAGGGAGACATGCTCACTTGAGTGTGTTTAGCAGCCAGTACACATAGACCACGGATATGAGCATGGCCAGTGCAATGAGGAGGTAGTAGATCATGGACCTGGGCCCCACGGGCGGGCCAAAGTGGAGGCTGGAGTTGAGCAAGAGGGCCACGCTGGTGAGGGCCATGGGCGTCATGGTGAGGGTGCAGCACAAGTCGGCCACCAGGCGACGTCTCTCCAGGCCCCGCGACAACCGGATCCACTCGCGGAACCGCATGGGGCGCTTGTTGGTGATGTACTGGTACCCGCACAACTCGCACTTCTCGGAAGAGGTCGCCTCCAGCCAGTGCTCCAGGCAGCCTTGGTGCACGTGGAGCAAACTGCCTGGTGGTGGTGTTTGGTACGTGCGTGCATTCATTCATTCATTCATTCATTCATTCATTGACCGAGAATTGAGACGGTTCAATAACTATTAAGTACAGTATCCTGCTGCGGATGAGAAACTCGGGACAAGCTTGCAAATACAAGTTCTTTTATTTTTATCTATTTTTTAATAAAGGATGAAAAATACTGAAAGAAACCGAGTAGGCCATGTTTCCCAAATTACGTAACCCATGCTGAATCCCATTAAACTTTCCTGAAGGATACGTGATGGAATATGATTAAAGAAAAATTCCTGCGGCCCAAAAATCCTTAATACTGTGACATTGTCTCTTGGTTTTCCTTCCAACTGTCTGAAAGGAATGAAAACCTGGTGGATTATGAAATTGTGAGGGTTTTAATTCCTTCCAAGCGTTTGGAATAAGGTTTACAAATTAAATTTTCTAACTAGAACCTCACCTTGACTTATTCACCTTTTCTGAGAGAAAGGTGAGAGAAAGCTGTTGCCTTCATTTGGAGATTTCATCCCTGCATTTGTTTTGGATATGAACTGTGTACTTTTACAGAGATTTTCACCATTCAACTTTGCCTTCCACAGTGGAAAAGTTGCATCAAGTGGGATTAAATCTTGAGTTGAAACTCTTTTACATTTTTATAAATGCTTCTTTATGCTATATCATGTACAACTGAACCTCACTATAAGTTGAACCTCCCCAAGTCAAATACCTTTTTAACCCAAATTTTTTTTAAAGTCCCTGTCTGGATTCTCATGGAAACAATGTATTCCTAACTCAAAGTAGTTTTCTCTCAAACCTCCGCAAGTCAAATTTTCTGAGACCTTTTGGTCATTATTTCCTTGAAATCTGATCGAGAAAACCAACAGAATAAATTATTTTATTCATTTTTAAATCAAGTGCTGAAGGACTAATTGAACAAATGAACCCATGCGTACAAGTTCAGCAAGCTGTAAACTCAATATAAGAAGCAAGTTTTGGCCCAGAATATCGTCATCTACAATTTCCCATTTTCCTTCCAGCAAAAATATTTGCTTCATTTCCTCAAAAAATCAAAACCTCCTCACAAAGTCAAGTTTGTTTCCTGGTCTTTAGAAATTTGACTTCAAGAGGTTCAACTGTATTGTATTTCGAATATTAAGATTGAAATTTGAAAACATTAAGTATCACTATCAGGTTTCATTTAGACTTTTTTCAATACTTTAGAAATTGTTCATATACCATTGACTTATGTTGTTATCAAATAAGGTTTTTTCTGATAATGTATATAAAAATTTAGGTCCTGGGATTCTTGTACGGCCCTGCGAGATTTTTGGCCACACGGTATTTTTGGGCTACGCGTTATTTTTTCTCCCATGGGATTTTCTCGTGCACCCATTGTTTGTTTTCGGAGGAATTTCACAGCAAAAATAAAAAAGGGAATGCACACTGTACCCTTGCAGAAACACGGCGCAATCAGCTTGTGAACAGCGTCATTCCCGTGGCAAATTCGACAGAGGCCGTAACCCGGCTTTTCTGACCGCGAAGACGACCGACAGCCCGAATCATCATTAGCCCCGCCTTCCAAGAACGCAGTGTCACTATTACCGTCCATTTCCCCGCTAATTTCACTGACAATCTACTGTGCAATAATTCTTGACACAATAGTACAGTGACTCGTCGACGAGGAGACCTTTCTTTTTTTTTTTTTTTTTTCTGCGGATGATGCCAGCGTCTGAAAGTATCTTACGAAATGCTGAAGAGAACCATCATCATGTACAGTATATATGCGAACGACATGGATTGAGAAGAAGTTAAGGAGAATAATGGAAGTGGAGGAAAGGATGTGTGTGTGTTTTGATGCTTGTGAAGGTGTTCATTAGGAGTAAGTTTTGCAGCGAATTTACCGAGGTGGAGTCGGTAAAACTGCAGACCTGACCTCAAGGCAAGCTGACGACGAAATGGGTCGCAATTATCATTAATTTCACTCAAAAAAAATACATTGATCAAATTCTCATCAAGGCGGAAGATCAAAAAATTGAAAATAAATCCTCACTTGGTTGGGCCTATTTTTTTTCGTTTGGCTGGATTTCTAGTTTTTTCCTGTTTTGAGTTTTCTTGTTTGATTTAATTTTTCGGGGTTTGTAACGGGGTGCCCGGGACACGAAATCCCCGCCGTACCCGCGCACAGCTGTAATGAAAGCCCCAAACTTTAGTTCTTTTTCCGTATTACTTATTTCTTCAAAATTTTCACACTCACTCATTTAGAAGAACATTGAGCAACAGGATACTCTGGTAAGCTCAGGACTGCCATGTGTGTGTGTATTTGAGCACTGGTGCAACGATACTCCAAAAAAAAAATTATTGTTATGCAACGGATTTTTTGAACGCACCAACACCGAGCAATTAATCTTTGTTGCTCAAATACAATTTCTCGATTGTCTGGAGGAAATCAATCAACAATTACGATGGGTCACGTGGATTTTTTAGTTTCAGAAGATTGATAAATCACATCCCGCACAAAGTTATGTAAAAATAATGCTTCCTGGAAGGAATGCTAAACCTGCGCGATATTTCCAGGAATTGATGGCATATTACTTTCTTATGTCTTTATTCTCGCCAATTTTTTCGAGTTGCAGCTTTATGCGAATACATACTGTTAATGTGCGAGATTTACAAAATGAATGACTCGAAAATATTTTCACATCAGATGACCTGCATAAAATCAATTAGATATCTTTACACAATCTTCACATCAGACTGGCATATAATCAATAAGATATCTTGCTCCTCAAGGATTCTCAGATTTTTTATTAATGCTCTTCGAAAAAATAAGACATATTCTAAAAAAAATAGCCCTATCAAGTATTCCATCAATGCACCAATACCTTAATTCTTTGCAGATCAGGTGTGGAACCACTTGGAAGCATGGTTTTCATTGATTAAAGCTTCCATCCATGCCACAAGAATCAGTGAGTCAAATTTAGGATTGGAAATTCCAGACTGTGCCTGATTTAGTCAGGAAATGAATACCCTATCTGGAGAATCTATGAAATATTTCTGAAAAAGTTTTCATACTGAAATTGGAAAGTTTATTATATACTTGTGGTGCCCCATAATCCATTGCTGGACTAGCGTTGGATAGAAAAACAGTCAAATTGCAAAGCAATGCCAAATGCTATGTAAGCTGTGCACTTTTCTACCACTCAACACACTTGAACTCTGCCTCTTAAAGTGAGAACAGGTCTATTTCCAGGAAACTTCTAAATACTCTTTGCTTATTGTGTTGATCAGTGTGAAAAGGTTTATTGTGCTTGCTGGCATAGTTTTCATAATAACATTGTATTATAACTATTTTGTTTTGACATGAAAGATTTCATTTTAAGAATCATCATTCCACAGAGTTTGTGAATTGGAAAGTGAGATATGCTGATTTGTTGAGACCAAATTCAACTGAAAACAATACTAATGTTGAAACACTGTAGTTCAAATAAATGTACTGTTTTGTTGCTATAGATTTCCATTGAAAATCGGTTCAGAAAAATTTTTACTGCTGAGTGAACAAATAGTTTTATATTTTGGTGTAAAAATCTGGGTGATCTTGTGGACCTCCACAGGTCCACAAGATCTTCTATGAAGAAAAAAATGCGTGGGAAAAAAGTTCAGCGCTTTTGTTACTGCTGTGCCCGGGTATGGCGGGGATTTTGTACCAGGGCTTTTGTTGGCCAGGGTTTCTGTGTCCCAGCTTTTGTCGCGCGGGGATAGTGACTCTTTCCCAATTTCTCGCTGTGCTAATGTGAATAATTGAAAGACAATCATTCACAGGTGCAGGAGAAAATCCTGTGGAGAAAAAATCCTGCGGCCCAAAAATCCCTTGCGGCCAAAAATCCCTTTGGCTCAAAAAATCTCGCAAGGTCCAAAAATCCTGTATGTGCAAAAATCCCAAAAAATGAATTTTCATATCAGGAAAACCTTGTCTAAAAACTACAGAAGGCAATGGAATTTAAGCAATAAAAAATTATCAAAGAAGTCTAAATGCAGATACAATGAGACCCCAAGATGCAGACATAATTGGTGCACCAAAAGTGTCCCTAAGTTGATTTGTCCTTATATCAAGTCTTGTTTTCCCCTGGACTTACATTATATAATTTTTGGTTGGTGTTTCATGGGAAAAATATTCCTCAGAATTCCCTGAAAAAATTGTTTGCCACTTGAATTTGAATTAGTGAATACATTTTTACCTCAATAAGAAAATTTGGAGCATTGCATTTTCTTCCATGGGATTTTTGGGCCATGGGATTTCATCTTGGAGTTCCCTTGCAAGATTTTTGGACCAACTGCATTTTCTCCTGGATCCATTAAGGAGACTGCAGAAGGCAGAATTTCCATTTAAGATTGCATGTATCCAATAACTTGTTGCTCATTTCCTTTCCATATTTGATTTAAGATTGTCTTACAGAAATTTTGATTTTTAGGAATGACATCATAGAAACTTGGCACACCCCCAAACACTTGCATCGTTGTGAGAGAAATATATTACATATTAAACCCTGATTAAATTCTGCACATTTCTCCAAAGGCATTCGATTGTATAGCCCAAAAGCCCACATTTGTACAAAAGTTCAGGGAGTAAATTTATTCTTTTTATTTGGGTTTATGAAACTCTCATAAATATTTATTCAAAAATGACGGGTTATGAGACTCCCATCTATATTGAAAAAAAAACGTTAGTGGGTGGGAGCTTTCGGAAGGGGGGGGGGGGGGTGGGTCTTCAACTTGGCTACCAACGCATTCATGCACAGTCTTGAAAATTTACAAAAAATGCATTTGAAAATTGGAGAGAAGTTACTTCAGCAGGAAGATTGTCAACAGGCGCAGTTTACGATGATGATAAGACCTTGCAAAAATTTCAAATGCTTGTGTATAATGAAAACAGGTAGGAAAAAAATTCAGGCCAATTTTCACATTTGCATAAAAAAATAGGAATTGGATAAAAACTTTTTCTACCTCCACAAGAATTACAGTGAGACCCCCACATGCAGATGCCTGGACCTGCAGACAATTTGACATAAGAACACTTATTTTCCCAGAGAAAATCAATAAACAAGGCCCAACATGAGGACACTGACTCAACATAGGGACATTTTGTGACAAAATTGCAAATACATTTCAGGCCAAATTGCAAGAAACAGATATTTCCAACCCTAAAATTAATGTAAGAAAAGTTCTTGGGCATTTCTCTCACCAAATTACCATCCATATAACTAATTTAAAAAATTACCTCCAGCATAGAAGTACATATACTTTTTCACTTGAATGTTATTTTTGTAGGTGCAAAATTTCAGTGTACAGTACAGAGATACACTATTCAATGCTCCAATTGCTCTTATTGAGTTGAAAATGTATTAAATGTTTTCACCAATTCAAATTCAAGTGACAAACAATTATTTTCAGGGAATTCTGAAGAATATTTCTTCCACAAAACACCAACTAAAAATTATATAATGTGAGTATATGGGAAAGCATGACTTGACTTAGGGACATTTCAACCTGGGGACACTCTTGATGTACCAATTATGTCCACATCTTGGGGTCTCACTGTATGTCAGACACAGTTTCCTCCACTGCTGAAAAGACCTTCATATCTCAAATGAAATTTCAATGGGATGTAAAAGTGACTATAGTTGAGCAACCGATATTCAAATTCATTTGAAAATAGAGAAAAACATGTTTTCCTTCAACAGAATTATATCAGGCAGCGAATCATTTTCCACCCTTGAATGGAAAACCTTGAGCAAAATTTACTTCTAAAACCATGATGCCGCAAAAAAAAAAAAAAACAAAAAGAGAAATGGGTCGCAATTCTCGTGTAACGCAACACAATGGACATCATCTTCTTCCCCAGAGACGAAAACAAGGCTTTGGTAATGCTTTGATCTTGTGAGGAATCCCGCAATTTTAATCCATCCGGACCCTGAGAGATTCCTGCAGCATCGAGGACACGT
The DNA here is from genome assembly GCA_905338405.1 of Notodromas monacha. NCBI lineage: Eukaryota > Metazoa > Arthropoda > Ostracoda > Podocopida > Cyprididae > Notodromas > Notodromas monacha. Next base: position 24,826 of record CAJPEX010002898.1, read on the forward strand.
CGCAGGGAAGGTCTCGCTGTCTGATTGGACCTCTGAAGGAGACCTGGGCGGAGTCGTGGGCGGGGCCTGCTGTGAAACATGGTACTGTACTGTAGTTTGGTCGCCTGGTCACTTCCACTCGCGTAACGCATCAGTCAGTCCGTTACTCAACCACAGCTTCATTTTTTCCAAGTGTTTCCAAACCTTTATTCTAGATTTATGGAACCTCTACCCGTCTACCCATTGCTTTTAAAAATGTGCCAGAATTAAACTCGGATTTCCCGTCCCGCGATGTATGTCTCGTTTTGACAAATATATGTTCCAGTGTCGTTGCAAAACCTTTCATGAGTGGAAGTTCTAACGTATATTATTGCTGCGGACGTAAACAAATGTAGGATTTGACATTGAAACGTTGCAATTTATCGATGGAATGCATTTCGAATTGCCCTGATTCATCAACTGTTAATATCCTTACTTTCTTATGTGCGAGCACAATCGAACCTGTTGAGTTGAAATTAAACCTAGGTGCAAAATAATTATAAATTGAGGAAAATATAATTTTCTTGTTTGGAGAAACAAAATTGTTTGCATCCTGGTTCTTGATTAGCTCGTCGAATGAATTGACTGGACGCTGAAGTTGTGACCCAGGAGTCCTCATACCTTTCATTGCTTTGACATTCCTTATTCTCGCGATAAAAAAATATCCAAATAAATGCCGACGAAATAGTTGTTAGTCATGGAAATTGGAGGAGGAAAGCGTCAGACTTATGGAGGCTTTTTAATGCATCGTTTCTGAGGAAATAAGGACAGGATTTTGAAATTTTTACATTATTCCACTCTGAGAGATTTGTGTTTTCAAGGTTCAAGTGCATGGCTCTCAATTATATTTTCAATTTTCCTCAGGGTTTCTCTGATTCAGTTCTTCCAGTCATTTAGAATTTGGAATGGAACAATGTCATTCTGTGATGCCAAAATTTTTTTCCATATCCCGCGGTGAAAGTGATTTTCAGACGATTACTTAGTCCTTGAAAAATACTTGTTGAACTGGAAGTGAAATCTGAATGTTCCTTTTTCATATGCAGAGTAAATGCGGTGTTGTTGCGATTTCCGATGGCAAATACCCGCTCGTCGCCTCGGGCATTTTTGCTGTGGCATCCGCTGTTCCGCTGTCCAAGGAAGTGCACAAGAAACCCGAAGCCCGAGAGTTCGTCATGCCTGTAAGCACCATATCCACAATGAATAGATATTGTCAATAAATGACTAGCCTTCCTTCTAAACGGTCATGATTTAAAGGTGTTGACTCATCAACATGAATTTTCTCGACTCAACGAAGAGTGTATTTCAGGATACTCGAAAATTCAAAATTTTCAAAAATTCGCACTCCTTTTTCCGTAACCTTTTCTTATTGGAGAGTGATTCTTTCATGTGGCTCTCTGCTGTCGATTTGGACATGAGAGAAAATTATTTGAATTGTTTATGACAGAAAGGATTTTTTGAAACCTCATCTCTCCCAAAATTTTTTGAATCGAATTGACGCACGGGTAGAACTAATTTCCCATTAGTATATTCCCATAAAATCGTATCTAGTGTGTTTTAAGATAAAAATTATTCTGCTTACAACACGGCGGTTTACAAACATTAAATTTTTCTCACAAACATTTGAAACGTACTAATATAGCCTCCTCTGAAACCGCATTATCCAGGCTCTTGCATCAACTTTGAGCCAATTAAGTATCTCTTTTGTTTAAGCTTCATCTGTTTTTGCTGTACAGTATTGTATTTCACAGTACTGGGAATTTCTCATGAAGAGAAAGTTGATTTCACGCATGTAAAGCGCTTCCAACTTTTCACAATCGAAATTGAGCGTCAACTAATACAATGTTCCATTTTACAGTATCGTGAATCAGCTTTGTTCAATTGTTGAACGAGAAGGTCCGGTGATAGTGTAGGGATGTTGTGATTTTCTTCTTACAATAATTTGTGTTTTTGTTTTCGAAATTTTTTTCGTCAATTCGAAATTTCCTGTACTTTCGGAAATCTTTTTTAGATACAGGACACAAGTAAATCCACTTGGCTTTACCTTCAAGACACTCTTGTACTACCTGACGCCGTCTTCGAGGCAACCAACTACTGAGGATGAGGTCCCTGCTGAGGGTTCCTTGGACCCGAGTTTGTCACGTGCGAACCCTTTGTTCCTTGTGCGTCGGCCACTAACAGACCCAGTGTATCCGTTCCTTGATACAGAAGCGAATCCGTTTGCCACTTTGCTATATTACATAACACCGTATCCACTCGAAACTGCAAAACAAATGCAGGTGAGTCAATGTTGATTCTGTATATAATATACCTCCGTACAATATAGATCCGCACGAACTCCCAAAGCAAATGATTCTGTCGTTTCTTATACTCATGTGTAGGTGTCGTTACTACTCTTAAGTTCTCTTTTGTGCTTTTCCTTCCCTTTTTTGATTGTTGAATGCTTCAAATTGTTTAAACTCCAGCATTTAGCATTTGATTGCATTTTTTAACTTCTATTCAGCTTGTTCCATCGTTAGTTTTAAGCTAAAGTAATTATTTATTCTCTGCGCAAGTTCTCGAGAGGTGACCCACTGAGAATTTCGCGTGCGCCTCAATGACTTATTTCGATACTCATCTATGACGACTAGCAGATGAAATTAAGATTGTTTACTGTACAACGATTTTAACCTGGCATCCAGCAGGACTGTAAAGGGACTCTTGAAAATGTGATGAAATTTATTGCTTCCTTTCTCATAAAGTCTGCTGCACAGATCGTCGATGACTCGCTGTCCCAGAATTCCGTGGATTTTTTGCCAGAAGAACAAGCCAAACACAAGAACCTACTGATGGGTCTTGTTGCTGCCACAGAGCTGAACAACCAACTTATAACCCTGAACATGGGTGGTGCCCATGACCTGATGCAAGCCTTCATACCAGCAGCAATGGACCAACTTCAACGTATATTTGATTTTGGTCTTGGAGCCGCAGGTGCCGGCGGAATCGAGTCAGCCTTATTGCTATTCATCGTGAAACCCGCCATCAAAAACCTTGGGTTGATCCCCAGCGCAGCTAAAATTTTTCCCTACCCCTACTTCTTCCCAAAACTGCCTGACAGTGTGCTGAAGCCGTTCAAGACAGCTGACAAACTCAGAGACAGCACTTCAAACAGTGCCGCACAACAACCAGAAGATCGCACCTTCTGTCTCCTTGGACTTGGATCAACCGGTACTGCTGATGTGAAACCCCTTTTGGGTGGTGGAAAACTCATTGCAAACCTTGGACTGATCCCTGGTGCTGCTCATCCAATAATCCTCCACTACTTCTTCCCAAAACTGCCTGAGAAGGTGCTGAAGCAATTCAAGCTTGCAGCCAATTTGAAAGCTGCCGTAAACTTTGTCAACCATCAGAGACTACTTGAGACCAAGTACCGCGCAACAATAATCGCTGCAATGAAGAAGCACAACTTACAGAATCGTCTACTGGATGTCATGCGAATTCTTCCGAGTTTGAATAACAACAGAAGGGCGTTGGATGATTTCCTCAACTTGTTTGGGGCTGATGATGCATTGAGCAGTGCTGTCTTTAATGATGACAAAAATAAGCTGATAATTGGTGACTCTGGGGAACTGCCGGAAGATTTGGATGTGTTCCAGAGCCTGGGGACTCCGTTTGCTCAACTCTTCTGCTTTTTCATCCCATACTTGACGCAATCTTCCAACAACAAAGGTGATGCTGATGCAGCACAGTCTGATCAAGTCGAACAGGTCCTCGAAGGCAGGAGTCTCGAAACCCCAGAAGACATGACCAACAGACTCCAGAGCATCAAAGACACCGTCGCGTCAACTGCCCCATATCCGATCAACAAGGTCTTTGATGTGTGGGCCCAGCGACAAGGGTTCGCCAAATTCGAATCATCCCAGGATGGCAGCAGGGCATTCACAGAGAAATTACGCAGATTAAAAAACGAGTCTCTGTTGCTAAATGATTCATTCGCAGCTAAGATCAAGTCTTCCACCAGTCGGGAAGCTCGAACCTTTGGCAAGAGCCTCACGGATTTGCTCTTGTTCCCGTGGAACGTCATCTCCAGGTTCTTCCTCCCAGTGCGAGCAGCAGCAGGTGACTCTTCTGCCTCTGACCTGGACCTGGATGCTGCTGAAGAAGATCACAACAACGTGGACGACAATGAGGAGTTCAAGAGTCAATTGGAAGAGACTTTTCCAGAATTGGGTATGGGTATCAGTGAAGAAGGTGATTTGCGGATGACGAATCTCATGAGCCCCCTGCAGCTTCCGGCACCAGTGCAGGCTCTGGCTGGTATCCTGTTCCCGTTCCGCAGTTTGCAAGATGAAATTGAGGACGAGAAGGCCATGGATGAAGGCGAAGATGACCCAACGTCCAAAGATGATGCTGTAATGACCCAGTTCAAGGAGGCACTCGCTGCAATTCGAGAGGAATATTCGGCAAAGCACGCGGCCTCACAGAACCAGGCTTCGAAATCAGGTTAGTTGCACATGAGTGCTGAGTAATATCGCATGAAACATGTATAGGGTGAGAACACTGCAACCATAGTTTCATTTTCCTTTAATAGATGTCGCTCATTGCCAATTCTATTTCTATTTCAATTAAGTGATTCTCTTCCGGGATGTGTTAGTGTCCATGGCCACCATGGGCATTTTTTGATGGTGTACGATAATGACTGTTAATTTGATTGCCTACACCTGCCTCATTTTAGTGAGTAATCCACAAATGTTCTGATATGGTGTCTGGCCCTTATTCTTGCAGATCAAGCTCCAGTGTGAGGTGTGTAAATTCGGCCACTCTGCTGTGGACCATGGAAGAGGGAAACGGTGCCCTATAGTCATTTATTATTATTTATGCATGTTGTATTGTGTACTGAAAACATGCTTGGAAAGTCAAACGTATGCTTCTCTTGTTCTCTATTTTTTTTAACATAATCCATATCCGCTGTATACAAATTTAGTCTGCATAGAAAATTGAACCTTTCAGAAACATCTATTGCAGAATTATTGTGAAAATTGATTGGAAGTAATGTACAGGTACGAATTTTAATTCCCAAAATTGGGACCAACAGAAAACACGGACAATATTCGCTGCAAAGCAAATTTTGGGGATGAGGAAACATGCATCCTTTGCTGAATGAATGAAAAATTCATTCACAGGGAGAAAAGAGAGGTTCAAGTGCAATATTTATGGGTTAACAGTCTAAACACAACAAAAAATACACTGAGTTATATATGAAACCATAAGAACTTTTGCGGGATTTTCTGCTTCAAATTGGAAGTCTTTGGAAGTGACATTAAAATTTAAGACATGCCACATTTTCTCAAGTGGCCAACATTTTAATCCGGGAATCCTTCGGCAAAATCCTTCGGGTTTATGTTGAAGGCACTTATATTGGTCTAACTACTGTATTGTCTTTTCTGCTATTTGAAAGCAGATATTTTCAAACTTTTACCCATACTAAGTTGTGATAGTTGTGTGACTTCTCTGCAGATTAGCCCCCATTTTATTATTTTTCCAACCAAAATGACTGGAAGGAAAAATATGGATTTTGCGGGAAAATATTCACAACTGACTTTTCTTTGGATGAGGAACCAAGTCCTCAAGACAATACAACTGAAATTTCTTCCAGCGTATTGTTTTCAATTACAATGCATTTTTAGAAGACTTGTCTCAGATAGATCATTTTGTTTGGATACTAAGTACAGTGAGACCCCCACATGCTGATGCCTTGACCTGCAGACAATTTGACATAGGGACACTTATTTTCCAAGAAAAAATCAATAAATAAGTGACAACATGAGGACACTCACTCAACATAGGGACATTTTGTGATGAAATTGCAAATACATTTCAGGCCAAATTACAAGAAACATATATTTCCAACCCTAAAATTGATGTAAGAAAAGTTCTTGGGCATTTCTTTCACCAATTTACCATCCATTTAGCTATTTTAAAAAAATTACCTCCAGCCTAGAGGGACTTCTACTTTTTTCACTTGAATGTTATTTTTGTAGATACCAAAATTTCAGTGTACAGTACAGAAATACACTATTCAATGCTCCAAATGTTCTTATTGAGTAGAAAATGTATTCACTAATTCAAATTCAAGTGGCAAACAATTATTTTCAGGGAATTCTGAAGAATATTTCTTCCACAAAACACCAATCAAAAATTATAAAATGTAAATCTATAGGAAAACAAGACTTGACTTTGGGACATTTTGGCTTTGGGACACTCTTAATGCACCAATTAAGTCCGCCTATTGGAGTATCACTGTACCAGCTTTCCATTTGGTTCAGGCAGGCTTTGTAATATCAAATGAGTGTTTCTCATTTGATATGAAGCAGATGAGGTGCTCAGTTTGTGTAAACATGATTTTTAATATAATGTTTTTGAATACTGTACAGTGAACCCTTGCGCAACATTCTGTTTGGTTAATGTTTTTTCATGTAATGTTCCCAGTTGTGATGTGAGAAAAAGATATGTCAAACAGACAAACTCACAAAGCTGAAAATGTGATATGGAATGGATAAGAAATTAGGAAAAGAAGTAATTGAATTTGAAGGTAAGAATTGAATTTCTTTTCACGAGAGTGAAGCGATGAATTTATTAATATGAGCTCAGTGAATCGGCTAGGACAAAGTCCAAGTTTGAACGAGTTGTATTTCTTTTGATGATAAAACACTTGGTCAGAATTTCGGAATTCGGTGTTTGCAAGACAAAAAAGCTTCTCTGCTCGGAGATCTGCTCAGGTTCACAATTCGAATGCGAGTGATGAAAATCATGCTGAATTTGGAAAACAGGAAAGAGTTGCTGAAGGACGCAGATTAAGATATCCATTCAGAAGATGTCCTTCCTGGGCCTGGGAATCGAACTCGGGTTTGGTTCCCAGGCTCCAGCAGAAGCTGTTAGAAATTTTCGGGAAAGACTGTCGTTTAAAATTAATCTGGCGCCGAATTGTCGGCATGCCGAAGTTTTTTCCAACATAAACCCCCCCTTTTACTTATTGAAACAGCTCAGAGAGGTCGTTTCGAGAAGTGAAAGCGGTAGAAAAAACGAGGATAAATAGGGTAGGATTTTACGAGAGGCAGTTAGAACTGAGACAATTTGCTGACACATGATCGCGAAAACATCTC